>JAHWXV010214850.1:0-13133 GCA_024586415.1 Phrixothrix hirtus | reverse complement strand
TAATTTTAAGAATATCTGTACAAAATCACCGTTTTTAAATAAAGTAATAAAAGGAAATTTTTTTATTACTTATTCATCAACGTAAAAACAAAATTCGCATACTAATTATAATCTAATCTCAATACATTTTCTGTTTAGACTGATGAGAAATCAGGGCATCAGCTTTTGCATGGCAATTATATATAAATCTGACTCATTTCCTGTCTGATAACAAAATGCCTTCGCATGCTAATTATAACTACTGTGTGATAAGAAATAAGGATACCAATAATTAATTGTCTTGACTACAAAAAGATGACTATATTATTATTCACGTTAAGTCCGATTTTTTTTCAATCCTGCGCATGTGCCGCCACGCCCCAAAATGGCCGACTCTACTAATTTATTGACTTTTTCCGTCTCCTTTACTACAAAAAGATGTACATGTTGTATCCTTACATCATGATGATATTGACGCTAAGTCCAACATTTTTAATCTTGCGCATGGGCAACAAAATGGCCGACTCCCAAAAATGGACCACCCACAAAATGGACGATCACAAAATGGCTGACCTACAAAATGACTGACCCACAAAATGGCCGCCGCCCACCCACAAAATGACTGACCCTTCCCACCCCTCCCGCCCCTCACGAAAAATGGCGGTTTCCTAAAATGGCCGCCGTTCACCTATTAAATGGCTGACTCCTGCCACTCTAAAAATGGCCGACAACCCCCACTCCCAAAATAACCGCCGCCCACAAGAAGGCCGACTAGCCCCACTCTTAAAATGGCTGACTACCCACACTCCCAAAATAGCCGACTACCCCCACTCCGCGGAACTTAGAACTTGTATAGTATAACTACTCACGTCCACATGCAGCTTCATTGGCACAGGACTTATTTCAGCGGTTTGAGTGGGAAATCTTTGAAGATCCGCCACACAGCCCGGATTTATCCCCAATTGATTATCACTTATTCCCCAAATTGAAAAACTTCTTGGGTGGAAACTGCTACGCAAGTGATGATGTACTTAAAGAAGCCGTTAATCAATGGTTCAACAACTTGGCGACAATTAAGTATACAAACGGCATAGGAAAGCTGGTGAAGCGTTACGACAAGTGCTTAAATTTGAAGAGTGGCTATGTAAAGAAGTAGCTTAGGTATCAAATTGTATGTATAATAAAGGTTTCTTTCATTATATCTAATAATAATTTCTGTAGAAAAAAACGTTTTTCACTTTCTTATTATAATAATGTAAATATTGACAGTTCCGGAGTTAAAGCGTGTTGATGTGTTTTTTTGGCCTTTCGTAAAATTTTTCGAGGATCCGGCAGGTGATTTTTCTAAAACGTGGTTTTCATCTTCATTTTAGGATGGTGTCTTGAGATGGCAACTTTCTTGGCGTTTGTTATAACTTCATTAAGGTTTTTGTGTAATCGCGTACGTCTTCGTGTCTTTGTAGTAGTGGGGGTGGTTTAAACGGATCTTGTAGAGGTACTATAATTAATGTAATTGAAGATTGTGTTTAGTTCTTTTATGGATTATAATCTACTCTCTGCAGTTATAAAAAATGTAATGGTTTCGTGGTGACTGTTGGTCTGATTTGCGGTTACCTTCCAGTCAGTTGTCATGTCAAGTATCTGTAGGGTGTACTTGGTTACGCTTGCTTGTTTGCTTATTGTTTGTCGGTAGATTGTTGAATTGATTTAATATTTCGATTTGGAATTCTTGAACAAGGTTGAGTAATTTATTTCCTTTGTCAGCAGTACTGTCATTGTACAACATATGCGATTTTCCATTAGCATCCATCGCATATATGTCACGTCTGTTTGGGTATGTCTGCGCAATTTTGCGGATTCTTCTAAGAAGGCTGTTAATAGCGTCTGAAAATTGGAAGTAGGAGCTTACCAACATCTAGCTGCCTGATGTTGTAGTGATATCTATACAAACGAAGTGAAAATCACTAAGATGTCCCACTGCGGTTGTTGTTATGTTCTTACTCACGATTTCGTTATTCTGAGGCTGGATACTAGTATCTCCGGAATTTTGTTATCTTTGGTAGTGTAAGGTTCCTGTAAAAGTAGTACGTCAATCTTAAAGTCCTCTGCAATCTTGCGCAACTCATGAATAACTGTCGCACTTCTTAAGCTTCTTAAGCTGGAGTAATCTGGTCATGTGTTAGAGGTGTTTGGTCAAAGTGTAGCTGTTGGAACAGTTTTGTTTGGGGTTAAAAGGCACTCTGCTGTGTTATGTAATGTAGTCGCAGTATAGCGATTGCATATCCAAAAACTGTTTATAGCAGGTCTTTCAATTCTAATGGATTTGCAGGCAGGTTCAAATATCGAAGTTGGATCCTATCCACTACGCCGGGAATTGCAAATGCAATGTTATGTCCGTTTGCACGTAGCATCCTAACTAGGTGTCGTAGTGCTGTGTATGTTTTTCTAGTCTTTAATTTTGGCAAAAAATGGTTTAGGATCTAAGTTCTGTATTTTCGAATGTTTGAGTTTAGGTTGTATTACGTTAATTTTTGTAGGTTTGGATTTCTTAGGTTTCTGTAGGTTGTTTTTAGGGCGTCTTGTAGTGTTTTGTTTTGTATGTCAGTTTCTGGGCGTATATTTTGATTTGTTTCGGTATAGTTTGTTAACATGCTTTGTTCAGTCGAAGTTTGTTAATTGTTTAAGTCTGTAGGCAATGGCCCTACGGTTGCCCCTCGCCTTTCTAGATGGTGATTTTGGTTTTACATTTTGTTTATGTTAGCGTTTGTACTGTCACTGCCCATAGTCTATTTGTAATGTACCTATGGCGCTGCATCGAATTTGCTTTTTTGTAAATAATTAATTAAGTAATTTTTAAAGTATAAATTCGATGCAAAATAGGGCATAGTTACATTAATTGTATATATTTAAATTATTCAAAACAATTTTTTTAATTCAATACTAACAGAACATCCTATATATATATATATATATATATATATATCATTTAATTATTACTTATATAATTACCGAGCTTTAACCGATTATCATGTTTATTTATTTGTTTACTCATACTTTTTAATTACCGCTGCATTTATTAATATTAAGATTAAGTATATCTTAAAGTTTCTTGTATGAAATAATAATCTAACAGTTTAAGATTCTTGATCTGAGTAAATAAAACATTACTTCTATAGGTCAAGGGATTTGAACTCTGTGCATAAATAGTACGAATGACCCGAACAGATTATATAAACATACGTTACTTTGAACCATTAATGGGAATTTTTACATTATATAAATTGTCTTAATTACCTGATTTTAATTAAAATATAACTTATTTATTTAAGGATTAGTTTGTTTTAATAACCACTATATTATGTATAACTTCGATTTTTGTTAATCCATTTAATTAAACCTGTACAACTGTTTTTGTTAATTACTTTCAATTAGAAACAGTCCCATAAATATTTGCTACTACTGTTTCAAGCGCATTAAATTGCGCAACCGATGTTATATTAATTAATTCTAGAAAATGTTAATTATACGAATTTAATTATTAGAACGCTGTTTCTCCTTGAGATTACAGATAACCATTTTATATAAAAGCTCGCATTGTAAAGTGGAATTTTAGAGCATGTTCTACCGCCATAGCTGGTTGAGCAACTCATTGAGTAATTTAATTTAATAAACCGAATAATTCATAATTCACCCCATAATTGAGCGGAGAATTAGTACTACGTAAAGTAAACTTTAAAATTGTTAGAATTGCAAATCCGTAATATTTTGATTACTTTTCATAATTAAAATAAATAAAATAATCGTATTTTTAATACAGGCCGCATCATTCCAGAATTAAAAAAGGAACGAAACGCTCTGTAAACAAAGTAAGATATTTGACGTAAAGTCCACGAAGATTGTTTACCTGCGCTTTTAGTGTTTGAAATCAATTAATAAACCAAAAAGATCATATTAGGTTCAGCCAAAGATTATTCACTCACCGAGGCGTTGAAAAGCATTCCGGGTCCTATCTGCAAAGATGTTGGGAAATAACCCTTTTGGAACGATCCCTCGCGCCTTGCAGTGACACAACCCGTTCAGTCCGTGTTTGTATTATTTTACCTGCCTAGGCAGTTATGCGTATTACCTCCTTAGGCTGATAAAATACCTCTTGGCTGTCAAATAAGTGTCAGTAAAATTAACCCCTTATTGCCGATCGGCGAAAAAGTACATTTATAGTCTTTGTAACTAAATACAAATAAAAATAACATTGTGAAGCGGAATACACCTAGCCCGTTAAGAAATAGAAAAGTGCACAAGGCTTTCGAACTACAGCTTAATTAAAAATCAAAAGTGCTAATTGGACTAATTACAACAAGAGTCATGACATAAATGTATATACAGAATGTACAAAGTTAAACCTAGTTAACAACCTTAAACCAGTGGAGTTTATAAGCTCCAGTTCACACTGGGAAGCAACCTTGTAAATAAATTTTAATATGTACATAAATAAAGTTAGTTTTAAATAGCTCCCGCAGAATCCAATGTACAGTCCTGGCTCGAACTCCGACTTAAGAGCTAAACCGGAGGCAATCGTAACACTGGCAAGTATCCCCGATATAAGTTTTAATGCTTAAACCAGAGCACGTTACATATTTTTGTACCTGTCTTGTGATAACATTTTGGAAGTTGCATATTCTTTATAATTTTTTACTGCATATGTTTTGTTGCGCAAAGTGCGATGTATACAAGTCTGTGGTATAAAACAACAATGAATTGAAATTAAAATTGTGTACGACGTGGTCATAAATGATGAACCACATGATTTTAGATTTATAGACCAAAAAACGGATAAGGCCACAGCATGCTCTATTAAATCAAGACACCCCTTGTTTTCGTTAGGTTGATATTGCCGATATTATATAAATTAACGTAACTTTTATAAGAATTTTTTTTAAGAGAAAGAACTTAATCTGTTCATCCAATGAAAGAGTATTGTGCTATTTATCAGGACGGCGCTTAAATTAGAAGCATTTTTTGTGTATACCCTTTTGTACAGCTATTAAATTTTGTTTGATTGTTAATACCTCATTCATTTATTATTGTTTGACAGATATTAGTCACCTTCTAAGGGTATTGTTTAGTTAGCATTACAACTTAATGAAATGTTAGTTGGAAAAATTAATGATCACGTACCGTTCAAGTTTTCAGCGGGTTTAATTGCGGTAGCTACAGCCTCGAAAATTAGTGCGATAAAAAAGGAAGATGCCATTAGTGACGGTGACGCTTGGAGCGATTTCAACGTTCTAAGCCTTGTGACATTAGCCTCAGGGATGAGCCGCATCCTGAAAGGTCTTGAATTCTTGATTCGGGAATCCTTCAGCAAGCGTTGAAGCTACCCCACCAAAAATATGTGTAAATTCTAACGCGATGAACTATATTTTACATGTTAATAAGTTATTGTTTCCGCAAAGTAACGGATAAATTCGAGAAAATTGTATTTAAGAAAATTTTGGGAGAACGCTGGGCATATCAAGCGATTAAATAGGTGTGGCTTATTTTTGTGATGTTTTTCACTTTTTTCACTTCAACCGTCAAAGTTATGATTTCATAGGTACCGTACAATTTTTTTATATTTATATAATTGTTCAAATTCTTTATTCAACTACATAAAGTTTCTAATATGTTTCATAACAATGATTTTGAGCAAAATGCGTTCGAATATTAGATTTCAATTATAGTCATATACTTAACAAAATTTTACTTCTCTAATGAAAGCTTCCTTGCGTATGCATCAAAATAAATAATTTTAAATATCTTGTTTGGACTAAAAATACTATCCTAAATATTATTTCTTAAAACTTAAAGTAAATGGTCAAAATGGTGCCCATTTACAACTTAACAATGCCGAGACGATAATCAAATTCTTGCTGCATATTATTAATCAGCTGGTAGACTCAAAAGAATTCTCTGTCGGATAGGTTCTTTTAAACCTTCTAAGTTGTTTGAATGGTTTTGGTATACTTCATGTTTTACATACCTTCACCAAAAATGATCAAGCAGCGTAAAGTCGGGAGATTCCACAAGCCACTGTATTGGCCTTCGTGTTCCTATTCACTTATATTCAACTATCCCATCTAAGTAGAGAAGCACAACTAATTACATAATGTGGTGATGCATCATCCTGTTAATACCACAAACTATCATCGGGTTGATCAACTTCTTCTATGTTTGGGAACAATTCTACTAGAGAGGGATTGAGGTCGTCTTAAATAAACGCAAGGTACCGTGGTCCAGTTAATCTTTCTTTAAAGAAAAACGGTCCTAAGATTGTATTGACAATAACAACATTCCAAATATTAGTCTTTTAAGAATAATGTGTGTGAATTTTCAACATCCAGTGATGATTCCTTTCTGTCCAATATCGACAATTTTGAAGATTGACAGTTGAAATTAGACAGAACGTGGCTTTATCTGAGAATATGGTATGTTTACGAACACCGGATTTTTGTGACACATTTGCATCATTTTATTGAAAAACTGAACCTTTTGCCAATTCATGTACTAAATATACTTTATAAGGACGGTACTGCGAGGAACTTTCAGTTAATTATTTGATTTAATTTTACTAGCTAAATCTTTAACTTTTATGAATAGAGGTCTGCGTAAAATATATTTGCATCGAACTAATTTTTAGTTCAACTTGCCAATCGACTAGCTCTTTTCTCAGCTAGAGATCGTGATTTGAATTCGAATTGGTTCAATTACGTTGTTAGTAGCAATATGAAGGCGAAGGTTAGATGGTTTTATATCGATATCTTCGAACGTGGGTGTAATCTCTAACTCGATGTATATTTTATATCTCTGTTTATATATGTAGACAGATTCTACGTTAGTCAATTTAACGTATTTTTCATTGTCAATTTCAATAAAAGTGCTTTCATTTTTATACATGTATTCAATATTTGACTCACACTATATAACTATCTACTTACTTATGTTCACTCGTACTATATATATATACGTCTATGCTATTTTTGACATGAAATTTCTCATGCATGCATTACTATTTGTATTATATCGTGCATGATTGTGTAGTTTGTTCATGCAAGTGGAATTCGAGGCATGTAAGATGAAAATGGGGTTGATTAACAGGTAACTTGATTTCATATGTGAGGGCAGGATCAAATAACTTTATATCGTAGGATTCAACATGTAAAAGGCTATTGAAAAATGTTTTATAACCTATACGTGTTGTTTCTCGAGGTTTCGAGGTATACTAAACAAGGAAAACCATTATCTTACTCGGTCTTTACGATGATTTTTAACTGCAATTACTAACAGAGAAAACGTTGGACTGTAAGTTGTTACAGAGCAAACTAGCGAGGAGGGCTTGAAAGCATACTGAATAATGAAATACGTTCTATTATTCGTATATGTAGCATTTACTATGACTTTTAACTGCAATACTAACAATGAAAAACGTCCAACTCTAAGTTGCCACAGTGTAAACTAGCACGGGCGGCTAATTCCCACTGCAATCCTGGAAGTACGTTTGCAGGGTTGACCTGAATCTTCTAGAGATTCTTATGGACACGTAAATTCTGAAACACAAAATGCAGCATTCAAAGACATCGCGAAATGAAGTGTTGAGATATTCATAGAAAAGGATATTGGGGACGTTTGGTGGAGGTGGGTTTGAGAACAAAACGTGTTCTAGTTTGTTTTTCCTGTAATTGTTATATTTATAGTGTTTTCATAGTTTTCATATCAGTTTAGTTGGAAATTTTTCTGATAAAAGGTTTTTATCTATTTCATTTTATGATGGGTGTTTCTTTCTGTGTGTATATTATGTTTTTGTCATGATATTTTACAGAGTTCTTTAGGGTTAAAACTATCTTAAATATTTTGTTCCATTTACAGTTTCCTAGTTCATATATACATTTTATTTTATTCTTAATTGCTAGAGGACCTTACTGGTACTAAAATTGCGTTTTATTTAGATTTTATTGAAATTAATATTTTAACATTTTTAATTACAAATGCTTTTATATTAATTACGGATAATTAACTTTATTTCTAAGCCTAATAACTGGAGAGATCAATTCATATTGAATTAAATTATTTGTTTTGATTTAGATTTCTTTTAAATCCTTATTAATTGCTTTTAATTTATAGAATATTTATATTTGATACTTTCTATTTTATTTTAATATGGGAATATCGATTTTATTAATTCCATAAATTCAATTTATATTTGATATTTATATAACGTTTTACCAATTATTGTCTTCTAATTAATTACAAGAATCGATAAATTTAAATATCTAAATTTAAAGAACGATCTTGTGATTATTAATAATTGGGAAAACGTGACAGTACTTTAAGCGTTTAAACAATTCGCCAATTGTTATTTTCGCAACATTAGAATCATGTACCAAGGTCCGAAAAGTTTTGTGAGAATTTTCCTGGATTGCCAACAATAGATCTACTTGAGTACCTTCGTTCATCGAAGGTCTCCCAATTTTAGGTATATCACGAAAATGCCCATATTCCCTTCGCTTCAATTCTATTAACTTTAGCTTGAAAAATAAGAGCAAGGTTAGATATAGCTGACGTGCCTCATTGCGCGTTCAAGTTCTGTCTCTAAAACCAATCACCATTAAAATTTCAAATTACTCTTTTTAAGTTACACGCATTTTGCGATACGTTTAACGTTTGCTTTAAACACTCTAATCTAAAAGAAAATATGTACAATAATTTAACGTTACTAATTATTTAGTGTTTTTTTTTTGCTTGAGATCTGCGATTCTTAATTCATTTTAATTTAGTTTATGTTTTATTGAACAAAGAATTAGTCGAGTTCGATAAAGAAGATCAAATAGAAATTATTTAGTCTGTCACATTGTTACTAGTAACGCATTATTTCTAGTTAGTTATTTTGGTAGATACATAATAAGAATTTCATTAGAAAGGTAAGCTTTTGTTTAATATGTGAAGAACTTAAATCTAATCAGATTGCTTTTATTCCACTAGTTGGTATTGATAATGTACGAACTAATTTATCATCTTGGGCATTGTCAAGCTGTAAATGGACACAATTTTTAACATTTATTTTAAGTTTGAAGAAGGAATATTTAGGATATCATTTTTATCTTAACCAATATGCCTATTAATTACTTTGCCACATACAAAATAAAACCGTCATTAGAAAAGTGACATTTTACGAAACATGTTTAGAACTGGAATCTAATATTCGTACTTATTTTTCTCAAAAAATTGTTATGAAACGTACAAGAAACTTAATATAGTTGAATAGAGAATTTAAATAATTATTTAAATATGAAAAGAAACTCCCTGGTTGTAATTAACAAAAAATTGGTGATGACATAACTTACGCAGTTGAAGTGAAAAAAAAATAAAAAGCATCACAAAATTAAGCTAATATTATTTAACCACCAGCGTTTTCCTAATTACAATTTTATCGCATTTATCCGTTATTTTACGGACAGGATGTGCAAATGCTTTAAATTTATGACCCACCCTATGAATATATTTATATATGTTATGTCTAATGCGATTGTTCCCTTTTTCCTCACTTTCGTCATTTCAAGCAACTTAAATTTGAAAGTGGTAATATAACTATGATGCCTCAGTGTACAAAGGAGATATCTAGAGTAAAAGAAGATGTGGTACATCTAGTTAACTGAAAAAACTGCAGATTTACTATACTAATTTTAAAAAGTATCTAGGCAAGCTACAAACCTAATATTTGAAACTGAAAACAGTCCATAGGCAATAAACGTAAAAGTAATTAGACGGACTCACTTTTAATTTACCATTATATTAACCAACATTACTCTACATATATGTATTATTAGGTAGTCGTGCCTTATTTGATTGATATAGTATCAATTTGGGGTTAGTCGAGCGGTTTGTTTAATTATTTAGGGGCCCTGACCACACAATAACGGTATTCGGTAGCAATGTTCTCAGTGATTTGAGAGATTTTCGACACTTATCGCTTTTACCTGTAAGGCTTATCTTAGATACAATCCCTTTGTCTTTCTCGAACAAGTACGACAATGTCAATGTAAAATTGAATTATTTAAATAAGATGATTTTAAAATGTTAAACATACACAACAAAGTAAAAATAAATGCAATAAATAAAATTAATGTTAAATTTGATTGCCGAACTAAAATTATTAAATTATGATCCATGCGATCAATCTATACAGAATTTACAAATATTGAAATAAGTTTGTTAACACTTGCTTTACTATGAACTAGTTCTTTACGTTCAGCTTAAATAACGGTTTTTCTACCTAAATTTACTGATTCTTTGCAAGGAATTCAAGTTTCTACGACCTTGGTTTAAGCAAACTTAATTATGCTTTGTTGTAGTAAATAAAGTTCAGATTAAGGTTCTTTAAACTTACATGTTTTATCAATTAGACACTCCCAATTTCCGTTCCCAGCAAATAAGATTTAACCGAGAACTAACCTTTTCGATGTCTTCTACTTGATTTTGTCAAGTGAAACGGATGTCCACTCTGGAATTATTATAACACTGGGTGCAGTGTTATTAAGTTATTTTAATTAATTGGACGAATTTTCAACTTGTGGTGGTCCTGTTTTAATCTTTATCTGAAATGGACTTGCAAGGGCTTTCACTAATAAACCCGTTTACTGATAACTGAGCACTGTAAATACTTATGGTAGACCAGAAAAGGACGTGGTTTTTCGTTAGGTTTGCGTTTATATAGCTTTCGGGAATTCTCATTGTCAAACACGGCTGGTAGTTATTTGAATTTCGGCCAATGTCTGAACTAAAAGTTTATTTCTCGATTCTCACATACGAATTTCTAATTTGCATGAAAACGTGTTGTTTTGCGAGCTTCGGGTCTTTTTTAGTTTACATATCTTTGCGGCCAGTTTCTTAGATTTTCGCGTTTCTTTAAATACCTAATACTGTCTATGGTAATGGTCACGTATTTATATTACCTGTCTATCTTTGCTTTTAACAAATCTGCCGGTTCATAATACCTTTACAACCTATTCTAAAATGTTAAGAATAACTAATTTATGTTTGATTAAAACACAGTATTGGTGCCTAAGAATTTTATATGCATTTTTATTTAATTCTTAGGCATGTTGATGTGAATTAAGAATTTTGTTTATTGATGGCATCAACAGTATACTTTCTTAGTGAATATCCGCTGAATTTGCCATTATTGTAAATAAAACTTGAAATTTAGTTCAGTCATTTCTCTAAACAGTAAACCATATTAATAAAATAAAATAATAACAAACAGTAAAGCAGCAGACACCTGGAAATGTAATATATGTAATGTAATACATCAAATTTAAAATGTACAAAGAAATATTTGCTTGGCTGGTTACAATAGCTTATTTTATAAAAAAAATATGGACATTCTCTTTAAAGAATCCATCATAGAAATGGATTCATAAACTATAGGTATTCAGACCAAGCATCTTTATACATTCGCATGAATTTATGAATGTGTTTCAAACTGTTTGCAGAATTTTTTAAACTAGCGAATTTTAAATAAATGAAAGCGTGTACGCTTAAAATAAATAAGCAACGCAAAAATTTCGTAATGACGAATAAATAACACGAATGCTTAATATTCTGTGTAATCATTGGTTTTAAGAGACCTAGTTAATATACAAAATTCTTTAGACATTTTTCTACAACTCTAAGTGAATGTAATCGTTTGTTTTCACAAACAAAGTAAATTTTTCACATTTAAAAATATATGAAAGGTTTTAACACACATAACTAGACGAATACGGTTTGTTTAAATACTTGTCGAAAATAATGGAAAATATTTTTTATTATAACTAGCAACGCACCATTTTCTTGAAATGAAATATCTGTGGGCACATTTTCATTTATTTTATTTGGAATAATTTAATTTCGCTACGATTGCATGTACTGTTTAATCGCTCGTGTTTAAATGTTTGAAAAATTAATTCAGTAAATGTTACTCCGCGTTAATAACAGAAGTAACTCTCACTAATAAATTTTTATCGAAATTCTACATTTTGTGAAGTAATACAAAATTAATTTAACATACCTAACCGTGAAATCTATCTATTATATGGCAGTTAATTATAATTTTGGTTTATTAGTCAAACTTGACATAAAATGTGAGTTTATAGATTGAAAAAATTGTATTTTTCATGAAAATTATAATATTATTTAAATACCTTTAATAATTTTCGTTTGAAAAAATTATTGATAAAGCGAATTTGCAAGTTCTTTATTTAAGAACTTTTAAATTATCTTTGATACGTAAATTAACCAATGTGTGTGTGTGCGTGTTGTGAGCGTGTGCGCGAGAGCCTGTGCGTGTGCGTGTGCGTGTGTGTGCGCGTGCGAGTACGAGTGCACGTGCGTGTGCGTGTGCGTGTGCGTGTGGGTGTGCGTGTGGTGTGCGTGTGCGTGCGCGTGCGTGCGTGTGCGCGTGTACGCGTGTGCGCGTGTGCGCGTGTGTGCGAGTGCGCGTTGCGTGTGTGCGTGTGTGCGCGTGTGCGCGCGTGCGGGCGTGCGAGCGTGCGGGCGTGCGGGCGCGCGCGTGCGTGCGAGGGTGGGTGAGTGTGCGTGTGGTGTGCGTGTGCGAGAGAGCGTGCGCGTGCGCGTGCGCGCACGCGTGTGCGTGCGCGTGCGCGTGCGCGTGGGAGTGCGAGTGCGCGTGCGTGTGCGCGTGCGTATGCGTGAGCGTGTGTGCGTGTGCGCGTGTACACGTGTGCGCGTGTGCGCGTGTACGCGTGTGCGCGTGTGCGCGAGTGCGCGAGTACGCGTGTGCGCGTGTTCGCTTGTGCGCGTGTAGGGCGTGCGGGCGCGCGCGTGCGTGGGTGGGTGGGTGAGTGTGCGTGTGTGTGTTTTTTTTATATCATTTTATTTCAGCATGCTCCATAGACATATACTAAATGCTTTTACATTAACATAGTACACATTCTTAAAATAACATTTTATACGTTCTACTTTTCTGTTACTAAATGTTTGTTAGTTTTAAACATTCACTAACCTGTCAAATTGTATTGCTTTAGCAAAAATAATAAACACTTTCATATAGTTTTGTATTAATTGTTCTTTGCCTACTGGCCATAAATCACCTCTTCTAGCGACACTATTTTTAATATTAT
>JAHWXV010214811.1:0-11776 GCA_024586415.1 Phrixothrix hirtus | reverse complement strand
TTTTATGAAGATAATTTAAATAGTGAAATATTTGTATACATATTAAGAAATATTATAGGTGTTAGCTTGAGTACTCTCCCGGAACATGAATCTAACAGTGCTTGATTTCAAATGGATGGTGCACCAGCACATAATACTCGTGCTATAGGACAAGTGTTAGATGAACTCTTCAATGACAGCCGGATTGCAAATAATTAACCTTATAAATTTCTACCGAGGTCGCCTGATCTAACGCCTTTAGACTATTTCATTTGGGGTTTTGTAAAAAATCAAGTATACAAAATACCTGTCACAACTAAAGAGGATATGTTAAATAGAGTAGGAGGCGTGTTTAATGTGTTAGATCCGGCAATGATGCAGCGGGCGATAGGCAATATTTTAAAAAGAACGGAAGCCTGCTTAAATAGAGATGGAGTTATATTTGAACAATTACTTTAGTTTTTTTCTAACTACATTGAGTAACTTTAATATTCGGTTAATCCCAAATTTAACTTTTTGAAGGAATTTATTAAAAGAAAAGTCGTTTTTGTATTGTGTAATAAATATAACACAAACTATCCCTAATTTTAAGTGTAGAATGTAATAAAATTTAAAAAAATATAGGTTTCTATTTAAAAATATGAAATTTTACGATTTTGTGAAAATAAAGTTTGGCATTTTTTTTTCGAAAATTGTTTTAAACAAAGTCGCCCTAAAATTAGCACAGAAATACATATCAATAATAAAAATTGCTATGTTCCATTTGAAATAAGGAAGTTCATGTCCATTTCCGGTATAACCGGAACTAGCTAAAATCTGAAAATATTTTGCATCGATTCCGCCTGACCTAAATCCCTTATATGGAAAGTCTTAAATTTCAACTCCTATTAATTGTCCATATCCTTTTAACGAAATCTCGTCGTGGGATACCCTGTATATAAAGCGCCCTGTATATTAATTTATCCTAACTTTGCAAATTTGACAGAGCGGCTACATGCCCGGGTCTTGTCTTTTATTTTTATCGAAGTGGTACGCCTTACGTCTTCAGATATTCGCCTCAAGATGCTGGGCGGACATTCCAGAACGTCTTAAGATGCTAGCGCCTTAAGATGCTGGACGGACGTTCCTGAGCGGCGGGCGTGGCTCATGCGTCTTCGAGCCTCTAGGGCATTAACCTCGAATTGGCGCGCTACCTAGCCAGCATCTGATTCGTCGAGCCCTGACCTTGAGGCTCCGTTACGGAAGGCTGTTATCAATGTACTGCTATTTTAATTATGATTGAATTTCTATAATAGATAAACGCCGTAAAAGTGCCCCTGTCTTCGATGGGTTGCCTTATCGGTGTTCCGTTGTACTTAGTGTTCGTCTTATCTCTATTCATGTGCTAAGGTGTTCAATGCTTAGATCGCCTTTGGCAATCGATAAAGCGCTATCTGGAGCTAATTATCTACCGTATATTAAAGCGCACCTTCGGTGTTAAAGACACCGCCCTCCTTATCATCGGCCCGTGCTTTAACTTTACCGCCTATGTAGCTTTATCAGGCTTCTGTTATCTTGCCTTAAGATTCGCGGTAATGCTCTGAAGTTGACTAGCGACGCGTCTTCGATCTCAAGTGGAGGAGCGCGGCTAAAAGGAGTGGTGATGGGAGACCTCCATATCGTCCCAATACCTACTCGCCAATACTTATTATTTTAATAGTAGGTACAGCGTAAAACCGAAGATGAAAAAATAGAACAGGAAGTGGACCTCTGGGGAAACAAAATAGTAAGTGCAATCACAATTACATGATCAAATGAGAAGCACAGGGGTACAGCAACAAAAACACGGATAAAGGTATAAACCGTAGAAATGCCGATATTCTTGGGAATTTACGCCGAGTGGATAACACACTACGACTTCTTTAACAGAATTATACATGAAAATAAAGAATTGGCAAAAATCTAAAAAATGAAACAACAGAAGCAAATTATGATCCTGTATTGACAATTATAAGCGAAATATATTAGACAAGAAACTTACCAACAATGATAAAATATAATGTTGAACATTTAAATAAATACACGATAGTATTGTGGAATACTTGCGTGTAATAGAAAATATAAATACAAAAACATGTGATTGAGGAGCAATAATATACCGTATCATAACCATAAAATGGGATCCAGACGCCGAAAGTATCTACGAAGAATCGTAAGAAATACTCAAGTTATACCGCAACTAGACAATACCCTGTGATTGTTAAGACAAAGGTTTTAGGCGCTAGAAGCGACGACCAAAATAAATACACATATTGCAAGTTACAGCATCACATAGGGACATGTCAACAGTTTAAAACCCTAACAAGCGAAAAGAGGAGTACATAAGAGGTACACAGTTCTATCAAAATTGCCTAGACCATGATAAAAAATAACATGTGCAAGCAGAAACCCATGACACCAGTACAGAAAAGGTCACCACACTCTACTGCACGTAATATTTCAAAACAAAGGAAGATATACTTCGACTTACGAGCAGCCACGTCGATGAAACATGAATTAACAAGGCAAAACAATATATAGGGGAACAGCAACTACGAGTCCTAACATCAACGGCAATCAGGTCACAACATAAAAGGTAAGCTATATGAATACTGGAATATAACAAAAATCGGTAGTGGAACCACAAGCCCTATCGGAACCGTCCTCATCAAAGCAGAAGCGCTTATAGGAGGCTCCGAACACGTCAGAGCGCTGCTGAAAACCGGGTCACAAATAAGCTTCATAACATGGGAAGCAGAGGAACTATAAAGCTTTCCAAGGCAGATGACAAAAGCAGAAGTCTGTAATAGGACTTGAAAACGAAAATACATGCACAGAACCCACATAGGTAGAAAGCACACTAAAACTAAGAATTCTGTGGAAATTTAGGATGGGGATAAAAGCACTAATACTAGCAAATTGATACAAGCAACACAATCACACTTGATACCTGAAAATCATAAAAATTCGTGCGAAAACGTGATATTGATAGATGGAGCTTACAATAGATCCGGACCAATAGATGTTATATTAGGTATAGAATGTTACACACAGATTGTACAAGAAGGTATACGGTGAACAATAGAAGAGCTGTTAGTACAAGAATCGGAAATGGGATGGTTGATCTCAGACACAATCCTAAAAACAAAACCAAAGCTGGAAGTATTAAACATGCCAGTACCAATATTAGACCTACAAAGGATCTAGGAAATTGAAGAAGTACCACAAAAAAAATTAGGCATTCTCCCAAAAATTTCATTTAAAAAATAAGAAAATGCAAGTGTCCGGAATTTTTTGTCAAGAGTGTAGGTTGGTTGCAAAATATAAATCGGTTGATTGTTAATTTTATAAATGAGAATATTTATAAAATTAAGTTTACTATTATAAATGTCCTTAAAAGTACATAGTCAGTACTTTCCTACATCTTTGTCATTTTGCTAAAAGTTTTAAACATTGTTAAAGTGTAGAATAATGTTTATGGAGTAAACTTGTAATTTTTAATCTTGTCTCTATAATTGGTGTATTCTATTTCATTTATATATCCTATTAAAATTTATTAACTTAGTTTTAATAATCTCTGTATAGCTTTCAATGTCAGAAATAAAAATTCTGGATACGACGTTCCAAAACAATCAAACTTAAGTCAACGCACTTTATATTTACAATAATGTATTTATTACAGGTAAAATAAAACCATTTCTTTATACTATATCTAAAATTATTTTATTATCGCCTATTACTATTATATTTTATCTAATTTTCAGGCCTTGTATCGATTTTAGCAAATATGACAACTTCTGAATTATTTCGTAATTTGGCTAACGTCAATGACCAACATATAAAAGGACAAAAATTATTATTACCGCAATACGCTAATGGAAACGGCTTATTTTATGCAATTCTCGATGGAATTAAGTTATTGCCCAACAATAATACAATTTTTGCCTTTACTAATCGTGAAGCCAGTGATGAAACACTAGGACAATTGGTTTCTAAGGAATTACTAGCTAATAAGATTCAGGTAACTTAATAACTGAAAAGAAAATAAGTTGAATTTTAAATTAAATTTTAGTTGTACATTATAAGCGATGAAATTGTGTCTACTAATCAAAATGGTGGAAAATTCCTACGACAGGCTGCTACTGCAACAGGCGGAAAATTTATGATTAAAAATACGAATAAAACACTTTCGGAACGGTATAGCAGAGCTTACTTACATACATTTGACTCCCACAAGATCAAAGTAACTTATTTATTATTTATTCTAAGAAAAACAATTATTATCTATAATATTTCAGACCGTTATAGCTTTCAAAAAAAATATAACAGCAAATGAAAAACTAAGTTTTAGCTTAGATTCCAGCATAGAGTCAATCCATATTACGCTTACATCACCGCTGACTTCCGCAAACTTAACATCTGAAAAAGGTAATGTAATTCATAACTATTTCTTAAACTAATTACGTTATTTGCAGGAGTTACATTAAACATATTAAATGAACGCGAAGTAGAACAATTTTCTGATGGCTCTTTTAAAACGCTTGAACTAGGTTACCATGAAATACATCTAAACGTTACTGATGACGAGCTGGTACACGTTATTGGACAATGGAAATTAGACGTCTACAATGATGAAGGAATTGGATGTGACGTTTTTATTTCTGTTCAAACTGATCTCTATATTTCTACACAATTGATTGATAAGTTATTCGTAAACGGTAAGATTAATATTTTGTATATGTTAATTGACGCACTATACAACAATTTCATTCCTATGTATTATTATATTTTATCAATTAGTTTTTACCGCCCTATTTTTTATTTAGAAAGTAGTTCCTTTGACCCTTATTAAGTTGAACGTTCATGGTTATCTACATTTGCTACTTTTATTTCAGTTGTTGTTTGTTTTATTTATTAATGTATTCATAAATTTAGTTTACTTGTTGTTATATTTTGTTCATATAAGATACATAAGTTGTAGCGTAAATTAATAATCAACCATACACTTACGTTGTTTCAAAAGTTTCAAGTCTGGTAAGTAACATTTTGAATATGTTTTGCTTCACACCAATAACTCCCCTCTATATTTTCTGTAGCACTACAACTAAAATTTGTACCCCAAACCTTTGGTATTACGTTGGCTAGCGTTACGATATAACCTTTCAAAATGTTCAAAATTGAATTCCCCGCAGTGATAAAATTTTTAGCGAACGAAGTGAAAAGTTCAAAATTATTTTAGTTTGCGTCACAGTCAAGTTCGTGTGATTTGTTAATCCTAAGGAAGCTGTCTTGATATGACACTTTAAACAATCTTACTAAGTCAGTAAACTTTGCATATATAATAACGCATCTACTTCATGTAAAAATTAAACATTTTCATCTTACCATGTACAAAGATATTTATTTTTATTTAAGCCCTTATTATTTAAGTAGCAAATAAGTAATAAATATGATTAAAGAAGCATAATTTAAAAAAATTAAATGAAATATTAACGATACTGCAACAATCAAGATTCTAAATATCATTGTATTGATTGGAAATACATAAATCAATCATAAATCAATTAATTATCAACATAGATGCAAGGCGTCGTTATTTTCTAGAAAATTAGAATTAACAGTAGATATCTTGAGAATTATAACGCTTAAAGTAATTCTACCATTAAGAAATTATAGTTTTGACAGAGAATGGATACAGTAATTATGTTTGCATAGATAAGAATGAATTTTAACTTCTTATACGTAGCCTTCATGAATTGAAAGTTCATTTAATTTCAACATCTTTACAGCCACGTACTGGTTGTTATTTATACAGATATGTATTCATCAACTAACCTGTTGTGATTTGGAATATCAGATTATTTCTATTCTTTGATGAAGATCTTGTATGTGTTAATGTTTAAACATTAATTTTTTTGATCTGTTGGATTATCCCCTGGCGATTAATTGGCATCTTGTAATTAATCAGCGAGTTAAGTAGTTTCCTAATGCAACTAATGATTATACGTCACATTATTAATTTATTTTTATACTCTGTTTAATAAACGGGTCTAGTTTACTGATAAACATTTATTTAACGGTAGCTTGATGCTTGATGAAAAAATACAAAATGTTTGGTGTCTTCGGGTCTTTTACTTGATTCTATTTCATGTCGGAAATATTCAGAATTTCATTGTAAAATTTACTAACAGCCAATAGAATTTGAAATATTTAGCCGTTAACCAAAGTTATTATGACTAGTTTAAACTTTCCTCCATATGTAACTTTTATAAATCTTAACTATTTTAGCATAAGTATTTCTATTTGCCAAGTTTAAATTTACAAAGAAACAGACATTTTATTGCTAAAATTGCAATTCTCAGATTTATATACATCACGCATTATTCTTAAATATAATAGTTTAAAGCAGCCGAAAATGCCAATTATTTCTTTACAACTAGTTTTAGTAATTTTAGTTTCTATGTGCAATACTTAATTAACTTATAGGACGATTTATAAAATTACAACCATAATTAACTATAAATAATTAAATTGTCGATGAATACTTAAATATTGTTATGCATTAATCAACAACTATTCACGGTGACTCTTCTCTGTCCTATTCCATTGAAAAGAAATGCTCAAAAGAATTCGGTTTAAGAAGGGAATCCGTTGAAGGCAAACCCCGCCCTGGAAATCCAACAGGCACGATTACCTAGGAAAACAAGACAAGAGGTGGTAGAAAATGGACGGCCAAAAATAAATTAATTAGCGGAAGAATATAATATTTCACAAACCCACCATATTTCGAATTTAAGATGAGAATCTTGGCACGAATAAAGTTAATGTAGGATGAGTACCGAAATTTCTTTCACATATCGACGCTTTCAAAGGTTGCTAAACAAAAGTGCAGTTTAAAGCAATTGTGTGTTAAGCGACTGCCACCTACTTCTTAACATTAAAATCGGAATTGCGAGTTTTACATTCATACAGTTTCAGAACATTTTGAAAGGAAGAATTTGAACTACTTTGATAACGATTAGAGATGTAACGGGCTACTATATTAAAAAATAAAATAGGCTATTTTTGATTTTCTTCCATTAAATTAGGGTTAGACAGCAAACTTTTGAAACCCATTTTAGGTGTATTACACACATAATTAGATGAATAACTCAAAAAATGTTTCTAAAGATTCGTTTAGACTTTTACATTTACAATTATATAACCACCTACTATATAATTAAATTACAATAAATTCTAGATAACCTCATATTTACAAATACACCATTTATGTTTGATATGATAACGCACTACACATAACAGAAATATTTAAATTTATCATATCTTCTAAATAGTTCTAAACATCATTATGGGCTTACTTCTCTGTTAATTTAGGAAATCACAGCTTGCAAAAAGTTTTGAAAGTCGAAGCATCCTATGAGTCAGCTACTATTAAACGAATTGATGTTTTATCTAAAAATGGCAATCGTACTCAAGTTAATTTAGAATTTAGAATGTTGAAAAACCATTCTTCTTTGGAAATCGATTTCAATATGCTTCCAAATACTTCCGCTTATTTAAACGTTTTTGGAGAAGATCAAAATAGTATATTCTAAATAGTGTTATGTAATAATATAATTACAAAAATTTTATTTTTAGTGAATACATTTTCACGTTTAGCAGAAATTGATAGAAATATTTCTCGCCTAATGAGTAATTTAACTGTTGAAATGAATGCATCTTCCGAACTAATGGCTAAACCGCAAAGTAAAACTAAAATATTCTTTGAAGTAACAAACCACAAAAATCTAATTATGTATGTCAATTTCATGTGTCAAGATCAAGAAAAATTTTTAACAGAAATGGATCCTGATGCGTAAGAATATATTATTCTTAAAGTTATCATCAAATTTATATGGTATTTTACAGAGCATGGATACATCCCTACGAAACCATAACAGTAACCGTAGGAGTCCACATTAGCAGCTTATCTTCAGAAAGTTATACTGATTTGATTAATTTTACTACTATAGGCACAGGACGTGTTTCGCGGCAAGCTATTATGAACATTAACATAAATGAACGTCTGGATGTTATTAAACCCGTGTTAAAATATAAATTTATTCATGACTGCAAGAAAGATTATTCGAAAGAGAATTGTCAAAATGGTCATTGGGTTATTAAAATAACAGCTACAGATAGCCTTTCTGGTAATTATATTAACTTCACACTGATAACTATTAATTAAATTCCGTAGGTATTTTACAAGTTATTTCTGTACCCAAAGGATTGCACTTTCCTGATGTTTTTGTAGTTGGAACGAGCAAACCAGTTGTAGCAGAATACTCTGATACTTGTTGCAACCCTAAAATTAATATTACAGCAATGGACAAGGCTAAAAATAAAATAAGTTTGGAAATTGACGCCAACAGTAAGTTGAATAAATCTTTGTTATTATAACAGTTTGTTTACTATAAATATTTTTAACAAATGCCTAGGTTTATGATTTTTAAATGCCATTTTTATTATATTGTATTCGTATTTAAAAAAATCGTTCCATTCGTTCTAAAATAATTTAGACAGCGGTAGCCATAATTAAAAATGATGAATTTAAAACGGATTTCTTATATATTTTAATCTAATACTAGATCACAATATTTAGATTTGATATCTTCGATATAAAACGTACGAACATTGGGTATGCACTAGGTAGTCTCAAAAAGTTCTCAGAAGCTATTTATTATTCAGAAATGAGCAACCTACATTGTCTTCAAAATAGGCAGTGAAACGTTTTTTTCCAACATTTATAAGATGTTTAGAACCATTCACGGAAACTATTTGCTATAGTATTTTTAATGTTATTTTCGCATTTGCAATGACACCGTCAGCAACCCTAAGCCTCTTCCTCTATAACAATGACAAATTATGGTTAGGAAAGGAATTTTTGACGACAAGGAACCGATATACAGGTGCGTTATTGTTCAGAAGGAACCAATCGATTTTGGCGCTCTTCTCTGGATGTTTTCTTCGAAATGCATCCCTAAAGTGATGTCCTATAGGAATGAATCCATAGTGAACAAGTTCCTGAGCGCCAAAGAAAATCCCTAGTATAACCTTGCAATTATTCTTATCAAGTTGGAACTTTTGTTTTTGAGGAGTCAACTTAAATTTACATTTATATGACTGAAAATTAGTTATAAGTTGTGTAATAGGCAACAAGATCTATAGCGATTATTTTGTTGAAAAAGTTAGCATCTTGATGAGTCATAGAAATTAGGTCTCTAATACGACATTCGTGTTCCATTCTGGTCAGCAGTGAGTATTTAAAAACCGAATAATGATAAACAACAAGTACGCTTAATCATTATAAAAAGTACTATTAACATTTTTTACTGATATACTTACTTCTACTGATGCTTGCTGAATACTATTTCGCTAGTCATTGTGTATAACATCATACATAAGTTCAACGGTCACCCACTGCGCGGATTGACATTGGAACTCACGTGGCTTTCACAAAAGCACTTATACTAGCCGTAAACCTATATTTTCTTCATAAACAATATGCTGCATGAAGCATTCTGAACACGTCAAAAGATTGTCAAATAAACCAGCTTCATCCTTGATAAAAGGAAAGCGAGAGTGACATGCGCCTAGGTACGGAGTAATAGCATGCAGACCTCGAGAGCGAGAGATATTTTACGTTTTCAAAAAAAGGTTGCCCGACTAGAACGTGAACACCGAAAATAATTATTTCCTCTAAAAGGAAAAGGTGGTATGGCGAAAGAAAAAATGAGGTAAAGCTAATGCGCATCACGCCTTTATTTCTGCAGGAGCGCTACAAATCAGAATCTGTAAAAGCAAATAGACACTTTTTGTATACACCACGTATGTTAAAGCCAAAATATAGACGTGAATATCTAGTATAGTGTTTGAAAGGTAGGGTCGAAACTAAACTTATAGCGATAGATTAGAGGTTTTTTGTGCATTTACTACATGCAACTTTATGAATACAGACTGTATTTGTTACAATTTTAACTTTGTAAACAAAAATATGCGAAATAACCAAAGCAAGTATACTGTTGAGAAATAGCAATAATTTTTTGACACAGACCGTAATTAAATATGAATAATATATCAATATAACAATTAAATAATTAATAACAACGTCTAAAACAACTCTGCGTCTTTGATAGAAGTAAAAGGTTGGTTCTGAAATTGTAAAAATCAAAATCGTAAAATTGTGTTTCAATAACCATGTTTGCAAAGATTATCAACATTTATGAAGCAAACGAGATTATGTTAGCGTGGTACCGAAATTGTACAATGAAAGCCATAAACTAAGATAATTTACGTATTAAAATTTAACAACACCTGACTACTAGTATGTTTAGGACAAATTTTCCGAAGATGTAAATTTTCTCTTGTTGTATTTAGTTCTTTCCAACGGAACTCAAGGTCTAAGTAAATAAATTACCGCCTGACCTGTGTTTTTAGTTGCAACTAAAAAGATTCTGTTGAATACGTAAAGATCGAAATTAGCATGTTTAAAACAAATTCAGAGTTTCCCTTTTTTATACATTTAATATAAAAGATCAAATCATAAAATGAGTTGTTCAAATATATAAGAATTATTCTCTTATTTTTAATAAATTAATAATTTATTTTCTAGTAATAAGGAGTATTATCTCTACTCTCAGTAGACTAATGCGTCGACATATTCGCCTTCCCTCTTCATCCAGATAATCGTTCTATCAGAAAATTATCTCAACACACTCCTAATCGTAGCAGGAGTTCTATTATGAACCGTTTCTTTAATTGTTCTTCATAAATGGGCAATATCTGTAAGTGGCCCTTGAAGATATACTCCTTGTTCTACGTAACTCCACCAGAAAAAGTGAAGTGAGGTCAAATCTGGAGACTGAGGTGGCCAACAAATTTCCAAAAATCGATGTATAACTCTTCCATTAAAACTATTTTCAATATATTGCCTTATATATAACCTACTGTGGTATGGGGCACCATCCTATTGGAACCTTATCCATTCACGTTCAAGTATTGAAAGGTTATCGAGAAGATTATTTATTTTATTGCGTAAAAAGTGTACATAACGGTCCGTAAAAAAATAGGCCCAATTGTATTATATTTATAAATTCCACACTACATATTTGTTCTGAATGCATACTGGTCACAGGTGTTGATTGTAAAATTAGAATTCGTATCACTCTACCAACAGCATTTTGTGTAGAGACTATCCTATTTGATGAGAATTTTGCCTCATGTGGAAAAAGAATATGTTTTGCCATGAACGGATTATCTTCTAACTTTCCTTGGATATCAAAATAGAATTCAAAGCGTCTATTATGATCACTCGGTCTTAACGTATGAATAAATTGTGACTTGTATTTTGCGATATTTTTTCTTTTTCAATACCTTTGATACTGTATCTTTGTTTATAGTATCTGTCATCAAAGATATCCTTTTTCGTGAGGAATACTTAAGATGTTCAATTGCTAAGAGCATTACTTCAAACTCATGTTATCATTGGTAACCGGTTATTGGCGTTTGTTGCTAAATTTATTATTTACATCTCCAAAAGTCTTAAATTTGCTTAATATTTTCGTGGGTGTGTCATGGTGAATATGCTTCTTAGGATGTGTCAAACGGCTTCTTAATTTTGTATCACTCTATAAAATATGTAAAATTAATTAATATACGTTTGGGTAAATTATAATTATCAACCTTTTTGAATGCACCCCGTATGCTTTGTAACCCGTAACCTTGAATATTATCGTTTAAA
>JAHWXV010214793.1:0-15963 GCA_024586415.1 Phrixothrix hirtus | reverse complement strand
CCCCCCCCCCCTCCTACTGTACCGATTTTAAACTGGGCCATCTGGACAAACGATATTTATGAACCGAAGGATTAATTGTCGATCCAACAGGCGATACAGCTTAACGTAAATTAATGACTTTAATGACTACTAACCTTAGAAGTGATAGCAACAATGTGCCATAAACATAGTTTAAAAAATTTAATTTTTTATCAATAAACTAACATCTTCTAGGCTTTATTACAGTCAAGAAATTGTTACTAAAATTAGAAATTATACCCAACAGTTGATTTCCTTATGTAAAAAACTTAGTATTGAAGAATTCGAAGTGCAACTCAATTCATCTAATGTTATTAGTTCTAGGTTAAATAAAAAGTAAATATTTACCTAAATTATGACGTAAACAAAAGAAGTATGATCAGATGTATTTTCAAAAGAAGGTTTCTAATATTTATATTAAAACCGCACAAAGTTTCATTTTCGCTTTGTCTATACATACATCCTAGCTTAAGTCCATCCAAAGTAAAATGTTCCCTAAAGTATTAGGTCTTTAAATTCTAAACTAACCTACGATTTAACAAAATGAACCTTATGGCTAGATACAATAGTTCTCATAATTGAAAACTGCTTAATGAAACTTAGAACAAGAAGTATTGAAGTAGACGATTAGGTCAGCAGTTCTCAACAATTTACAATGACTTTTATTTCAATTTTATTAAACTTAATAGACAATAATCATTAATACGATATATAATATTGTTTTAATTAAATATATAGGTGGCAATAATAGAGTAGTACTTGAATAATATCGTACAATTAATTTCCGAAATACAATAATTAATTTCTCATGATCGTAAAGTCCTTTTCGAAAATAGTTTTATCTATGCAATTGTAATATTTAACGCAGTTTGGTCAATTTATCCGCAACCAAAGGAAAATAATCGTACTTACAATATTATTTAAGTGCACACTTTATTAAAGACACCTATATATTTAATTAAAACAATATTAATATTGCATTTATGATTATTGGGTATTAAATTTAAATAAATGTTAATAAAATTTGAATAAAAATCGTCGGAAATTGTTGAGAACTGCTGACCTAATTGTCTACTTCAATAATTGTTATGAGCTCCATTAAGCAGTTTTCAATTATGAGAACTATTGCGCCTAGCCATAGGGTTCATTTTGTTAAATCCTAGGTTATTATTTACCTTAAGTTTAAAATTTTAAGACTTAATATTTTAGGGAGCATTTTATTTTGGATGGACTTTAACAGAGTGCCAGCGTCAAGTGAACTACAAATGAACGAAATATACGAATTGCGTTTATTTTTAAATCTACAGTTTGATTATTGAACATTTTCTAAATTGCTTGGCTCGTGTTCAACTATGGACCAGCTATCATGTTATAAACAAATTAAAGCATTCCAAGACTTAATTTAGGGTAAAATTAATTTATAGAAATAATGTGAAATCTAATTTTATATTTTAGGGTATTAAACAAAAATCGACTTTGAATAAATATGGTAAGTATTAAACTTATTTAAAAAATTATAATTTCGTTTAGAATTGAATTCCTACAATTAAAGATTCATGATCATATACAGATTTTAAGAGGGAGATCAATAAAAAAATTACATGTATATTTTTTAAGCTATTGTTATAGAAAAGCCCTCAGAAATTGATATGTAAAAGAATTTTGTAAATATGTTGAATAAGGCCCAAGATATAGCGAAATGAAATTTGGTAATCGTTTGAACCGTTTGACCGACCTCCGATTGGCTTGACATCACGCCCTAGCCTTTTTCTTGTCGCGTGGATGTTATTCTATAAAAATTCGTGCAGTATCCATTTAGGTCGGTTGATTTGAATGAAAATAGAAAAAAATGTTGAAGCTACAAATTCTCGAAACCTTCCTTACATAAACATAGATATGTTAATTAATTTTATAACAGTAAATGCCAATTAAAACCAACCGAAAATTAGTGGAATTAAACTTTGCAGGACGTAGTTAATAATTCAAACACAATTACGATAAATTGATTCATAATGGAATTGGATACTATAATTGTAATGTTTGATACACGGTAACCATAAATTATTAAACAACTTAAGCTGCAATAAATCATTTATTTATTTTTTACTAAACGGTTCATTATTTATTAATATTTATTTTTATAGAGACATTTTAATGGTGAACTTTTAAGTTAAAAAAACACGATTATAAGCAAAAAGATGTGGAATATTGTGCACAGATTATTTTATTTCATTAAATGTTGTAATATATAAAAATAGCACGGTAAAATTTCGTTATTAAACTATGTAATATTGTACAGCCAAGGAAGAAAAAACTATGGAGATTCAGCTTTTTTGTAGTCATTTGTTTATCAGATTGACATCTAAATATATGAAATCAAACATCGAGAGTATGATACTCGTAAAAAATTTCCAAGTCTCCTGTAGCAATAACAGCTATGCAATTATTAAATTTATTTAAATTAAAAACATTCAGTCGGTGTGATATTAAAATGATTCTCGCAACAATAAATCATTGATTTTGGAGAAAGTTTCGCAATATTTCGTCTTGCGACCATAAACCACGCCTTTCTTTTTGCCTTCAGTACGGTTGTAAATATTTTAGCCGGAGTTTTAATGGCTATATTTGTATAACCTAACACAAAACACCGCTTTTTGGAAGGCATATTAAACACATAACTTTATTTGATTAATGTAGAAGTTAATCAATAATTGATTTGAAATCTCGCGCTGTGTTATCTTAAAAACATATATACATGCTGACCATCTTTAAGGCGGCAAGTTTGTGGGGTAATGCACCTAGTCTCTATAATGGGCACATTTTCTAGCCTCGCTGTAGCGGATAATTATTTATAGCCTCAAACACCTTGTTAGAATTTTTTAAAAATGATTTAATCATTGCAATGTATTTTTATATGCATAATTTATCTAATTTTGATTAAAGTTATAGATTCATTACGTTAATCATGTAAACAATTAATAAAGTGTATTTGTAAACTATATACAATAGACAAGAAAATAGCTATGGAGCAAAACTTCACAAATTTTGGTGTTTTAATATTAATTTATACAGTGTATGTTTGTACCAAAATAATCCTGTCATTTTCACTCAAAAGAATTCTTTTTTCCGTCCCAAATTTTACTGCATAGTCTTCAACAATTTTTTCAGAATATTGTAAGTCAAAACCCAAAACCTTACTTTCTTCTATTTTTTAAACAGAACAACTTGTATTTTTTAATTAATGTTTGAATGTTACCTAATTTTTTTCAAATTTTGATGATATTTCTCAGTTTATTGAGAAAAGTCATATAAAACATAAAGATCTTTATTCTGTTTCGAGTTTGCATTCGTTTGGCGAGATATCTCTCATAGGTTTGTTACAGTAGCGAAAAAAGCTTTGTGTCGATGTGGGTACGCAGCAGCTGTTTGATTCATTATTTCGGGTCGGTAAAGGATTTTCGGCCTTCGGAAGGATTGAGTAAGGGTGCTAATTTTTTATTTTCTGTTTGCATTATAATTTCTCAGCCGGATCTTTTATGTTATAAAATTGACTCAATTCTACTGTATTTTTTTTAGTGTTCAGGAAGCAGTCATTGTGGTTTTTCCTGTTTTCCAGATGAAATTATTATTGTTTTTCTTAGTGGGCCATAGAAATATATGTGGAAAATTACACATATAATTGAACGATACAATGAATAAAACTAAACTAGAAACTGCATTCCTAAAAAGGTATTTTCTGCCACATCTAACCTATATGCTCCATTAACAACCAATAAGAATAATTAGATTGGGGTTTTAAAGCCATTTTGGTGCAAGAGGCAATACATTTCGTGATTTTTAGAACACAACAAAAAAACCCGGTGTCTGACAAAACACGGCTTTATTTTAGGTAATATAGATATTCAAATGATAATCGTAAATGATTAAAATGCTATTTACGTTTATTTTAGGAACGGCAATTACGACGGTCACGCATCCAAATTACCAGACACGCAATATGCTGCTTAACTCCTGAGATTTTCTTTGATAACTTGTTTCAGCGCATTTTTTCAGAGAAACCGTTAAGTTCGTATAAAACAGCATCAAAGACATATGAATCGTAACAAGTTTTAGAAAAATTGTAATAGCCATTTTCGAGAAAATCGCAAAAAACTTAAAAAACGCAAGAAAAATGTGGCACTTTCGGTCATTCGATGTAACTAAATTCTTGCCATGGCATGTACGTAATATAGAAAAATTAAATCAAAAATTTTATTTCTATTTAATTTTTACTTTTTGAGATATGTTGACACATTAATACTTCCAATATTTCCGGTTACTCGATTTTCGAAAATTACTAGAGAAACCGCTTAGCTCATATAAAAGTAGCTAAGAAATACAATAAGTTTAAAAAAAATCATTAAAACTGATTTCAAGAAAATCGCGAAAAACAAAATTAGGAAAATATTTAAAAATGACATAAATAAAGTGGTACTTCCGGTTATTCCATTTAAACCAAATTAATGGTTTTGACTTAAATATAAATTCTCATTTAGCTAGGACATTTAGTTTCATAGCTATTTTATTCAGAATTAACGGTAAAACATTTTCTGGGAAACCGCCTAGATGATATGAAAAGGCATTAAATGGTCAATAAATATGTTAGTTTTAAAAAATCGTTAGGGCCAATTTCGGGAAAAGTGACACTTTAGTCAAATTGTTGGAGTCACGTGGCCGGGTGGATACAAACTTAAACGTGCAATTGTGTTTATCTAAAATTTGTCATTTTCGAGATTTCCTGTTCACACACAGGCACACGCATAGAACAATTTCTAAAAACATGATTTTTGGAATCAAGGGACCCGAAAAGGTATATTTCCACTAAAATTTTGACATCGAAAATATTGGAGGGAAACAATACTTTATCTTTTATCTATATTTCATATAGGGTAAGGAAAAGTAATATAAGTTGATGTACAAAATGTATTATTGGAAAAAATGTGATACATTATAACAACGCCGGGATTATAATTTCGTATAGCCTCGTATATATTCAGCTAATTGGCTATACCTTTGATGAACATTCGTGTCGTGTGTTCACGATTCGCTTTCAGTATGACTTTATCGCATTTATGGCGTTAGTTTCGAACGTACGTTATATTATTTTTACTATCGTGAGTATGTTGGTTTCAAACTAAATATCTTATTTGTTACTGTTTTAGGGATCAATCTTTGCATTAATGGTTATAATTCAATTAAATCCACATTACGTTTCAGAATCATATATGTACAGTCAAGAACGAGAAGTGCATAATCAATTTGAAATGAAATTCTCTTGAATCGCAACATCCATACAAAAGCATTATAAGGCGTAGCCTTCTTATAACAGCTGTTTTTAAATTGGCGCGTGCGATATCCCTATTAAGAATGATTGTAATACAACAATGTATTTTAGTAACTCCGCATATTGCAAAAGGGGAGCGTATTAATAATCGATAAACTTTCGCTGCAAACGAATCTGTGTAAATCAATTTAAACCTTAGGGTGGGTATGGACTTCTCGTTTTTACTATACATATATTTAAAGTTTGTATTTATATTATCTTAAATCTATGTACATTCTTTAAATCTAAACGTGCGTTAGCTTTATATATTCATTCTATGAACATGCAGCCACAGATGGTGCTTGTACCAATATCATTCGTCAAACTTTGGGTATTTCAAAGTAGTAATTGGTTAATTGTGGGTGTATAATTATAGGAATTTATATGAGAGTAAGTTAATAATCAGTTAAATAGGCGGGGTTCGCTAATGTCCATTCCTCGCTTATAGATGCGATTGGTGGGAACAGAAGAAATTCTGAATGTTTAAACACGGAACCTCCTTACTTTAGTTGTAATAACAATTCTTTGGTCTCAGTTTTCTCAGCTCGGACCTTAAGAGACTGTGAGAGCTTTCTTTGTGGGGTACGGAGGGAAATTTGGCATTTTTAAAGTCGGAACGCTCTTACATTATTTGTAATAATAATTCTTCGGTTTCAGTTCCCTCGGATCAGACTTTAGGATACCGTGAGAACTGCCCTTGTGGGGTACGAAGAGATCTATATTGTTACTAGTTTAAATGGGAACGTTTAAGAAAACGTACCAATAATAATTACGGGCGTAGGTTTCTGGTTTGTACCGAAGAGAACTTGGAAAAAGTTCTCATTCTTGAATGCTTTGTCAACATTTTATATGCCCTGCATTATCTTCAATTCGCTGAAATTGTACATATAGCCCTAGTCTAATAGCTTAAGTTCATTCTAAATTTCTAAATAATAATAATAAATTATATCACGAACATCCTATATACTAATGTACCGTGGTGTATATTACAATTAAAATATATGATCACTTCATGTACTAAGGTTTAAATAGGATCACTCTGTATATTATGATATTTGCCACTTTAGTGCTAATGGCATTACAAATACTATAATACTAGGCATCCTAATAGAATAGCAATTGTATGAGTCATCATTTTTTTGTAAACAACTCATTATATTGCTTTTTTTTATAAAATTTTCCATAACAAAGTGAATTTTTTTGGATTATTTCAAGTTTACCATAATTTCAGACATCGAAGTTGTTACATTCGTGTTAAACACAACCTATTTCTACTATAACAAACAAATATACACACAACCATGCGGGTGTGCTGTGGGACTTCCAATATCTTCCACCATTGCTCAATTAGTAATAGAATGTATAAAAACATAAATAAAAGAAATAAAAGAATCCCCAGAAACATCATTATATCAAAGGTATGTAGATGATATAATTCTTACAATAGATAAAAGTAATTATATAGGGTGGTTCCCAAATAGTTGGAAAAAAGTTATAATTCGATTGAACTCGCCAAAATAAAGAAAAAAGTTCCTATAAACATGTATCCGAAAATGTCTCCTTTCGGAGTTACCGCGTCCACTACACTTTTTGAACAAATTAAACAAATTACTCTATTTAAGGAATAAAAAATTAAGCACATCGTTATAGAACAATTTATTTTTAATTTTCAAAAGCTGCATAAAGTGTCCACACTAGTTTGAACACATGCATCCCTGATGTATTTCTGATATATTCGCAGCTATTTAATATCGATCGTCTTAATCCCTACACATTCATTACGGGGTAGCATAAACAAGTGTTTTAGAAATAGTCCAAAGCATTACAGGCGGGTGAGCGAGCGGGCCATGGAATAGGTTCACTTCTTTTGATCCGCCTATTTGGATAAACGCAATTTAAAACTTCTCTAGCAACAAAAATGTGCCGGCGCTCCGTTGTGCATAAGACACATTTAATTTCGTATCAATAACGGGGCCTCATCAATAGCGGCAATTCCTCTTCTAAAAAGTTTTTTTAAATTTGACCATTTAGGGTGGGAGGAGAGAAATAAGGACAAATCAACATATCTTCAACAATTCCAGTCCACACATTTAAGGAAAATCGCTGTTGATGTCTGCTTTGTACAATAATACGTGGATTTTCATCTGACCAATGATGGTTGCTGTGAAAGTACACAATTATATCACTATTGAACATAGCTTCATTAGTGAAGACTACCACCACATGAAACTCGGGTTCTAAACATTTTTGCAAAAACTATCGAGAAAATTCGAGACGCCGTGGATAATCTTCCTCTAGCAGCTCTTATAGGCGTTGGACATGGAATGGATGCAATTATTGTTCGTGCAAAACTCTTAAGACGGACTGGTGTGGTACACCAATTTTTGCACAAATTTTTCTACTACTAGTGGTGGGTTTCTGTTGAATTATCTTCAATATATATTTCTCCCTATTGACTGTTCTTACATTTCTCTGCACTCCACGATCAACACTTCTAATTTTGAACGAGCCAGTTTCCCGCAAATGTCGATATATGCTTGCGAAAGTGCCTCTTGCAGGACATTCACGAAGCGGATAAGTTTGGCGATACAGCCTTTAAGCTAAACGAGAATTACCATTTGCACGTCCATATGTAAAATGTATATCTGTTAGTTCGATGATTGACAAACGATCTATTTCAATAGTGAACTACTAATTACGTTATCAACACTCTACTTTCAATTAAGCTACAACGTTTGACGTAAAGAAATCACTTAACGATTAATGGGCTGACAAATAATTACCTCTGCCTGTCAACCAATTAGAAAACATCAGGAATATTTGAATACGTTCGACAATCGATGGTTAGACGCATGCAAGCATGCGTTCAAACTGGTTGTGGACATTTTTAGCAAATTTTGTAAATGAAAAATAAATCGTTATATAAAGGTCTGCTTAATTTTGTATGCCATAGAGTAATTTGTTTATTTTGTATAAAAAGTGTAGTGCATGCTATAACTCCGAAAGGAGACATTTTCAGACATGTTTATAGGAATATTTTTCTTTACCTTGACGAGTTTAATCGAACCCTAAAGTTTGTCCAACTATTGTCCACCTGCAAATAATTTTTATTTACATTTTTCTTAATGCAGTAAATATACAGGGTGATCTTATTTAACAATCAATCTACGGGGTGATCGTATATATTTCGCATCCTGTATATTGCATAATATTTATTTTGACACTATGTATATGGAAAAATTTGATAAAAAAGACATTCTAATGAATTTTAACACTACCTTATATTTAACTATAAACATTACATTTTTACTTCGAAATGTTTCTATCAAAATTTGTTTTGGTAGCATATATCCTTTAAAAATTAAAGTAATATTAAAAGGAAATGTATTTCCTAAAAATTAAAAATTATCACAATTTTGACACATATATTCCCTCAATTGACCGTTTGCAGAAGCTTCATTTACATCATAAATCTGGTGTTTTACTAGGTGATTCAATATCTAAAACAGCTTTAATTGAAAATATATTTATTATACAAAAAGGGCATATACACTGCAATTTCGGAAAAAATGTGAATGTACGAGGCTGTTTCAAATGAAATCCGGATAAAACTGTTTTTATTGTAAAAAATTACTAGTAAACATAATCTCCTTGTCTCTCAAAACATCTTTTCCACCTGTCGACCAATGCGTCAATTCCATCTGAGAAAAACTTTTTTGGGTGCTTGTGAAACCATTTATGCACCGCCATTTTTACGCTTTCGTCGTGGTTCACAACAATATTATGAGATGAAACAATATTCTTTAAGTTTAATTCGCCTGTTTTGATAATCAGTTCTTGAAGCACTGCCATGTTCTCTGAAGCGATTACACGATTTACCTGTCCCAGGCGCGGAGCGTCTCTCACACTCTCAGTTCCATTTTTAAACATATTGACCCATTAAAAAACACTAGAATGAGCGGTAAAGCTATCTCTATACACATTTATCATTCTTTTATGAATTTCAGGTGGATTTACATCCTCGCCAGTTAAAAATCTTACAACTGAGCGCATTTCTTCGCTAGTTTAATTATTTAGCGACGACAATTGCAAACAATGATGATAGCTTGGTGCTGCAGTTGTTTTATCTAATAAACTAAGCGGTCAGAGGCTATCCAGATAATACTTTAAAACTTCATTCAATGTATTTTGTAACGGTGACAGATTTGCATACTATACAGACCCAATCTGGATTTCATTTGAAACGGCCTCGTAAATTAAATTTACAAATATGGTAGAATTTATGTATAAACTTTATTATGGAAAGTATTATAAAAGGACAATCTATTTAGCTGTTTACCAAAAAAATAATGAATCATGGAATTGGCATTCTAATGAGGAGATCTTAGTATTATAGTACTTTTGTTGTCACAGAAATTACCATTAATGTGGTAAATATCATAATATACAGGGTGATCCTATTCAAACGTCAATATACGGGGTGGTCATTTATTTTTATTTTAATATACATCATACTTCGTTTGTATATTTACTATCAAACATCTTGGGCACACATGCTACCAGGTTTAGATGAAAAAAACACTAAAATTCGAACATGGCGATCAAAAGTAACTACATTTCACACCATAATTCAAATATGGCGCCCAAAAGAAACTAGATTTCACACTATAATTTAAAGATGGTCGATAAATTCCACCATTTTGTTTAAATGCGTTATTTTATTATACGCATCTTATATACTTGCATCTTCAAGTAAGTGGTGGAGGCACAAAGTGAGTGGCCCAGAACCGGCTATCTTACCCTACTCTTACTATAAAAGTGTTTAAAAAATGTAAAGAGAAAGTTGAAAATTATGTGAAAGTTCGTTACTAAAATCAATCTATATATATAGTAAAGTCTGTTCGTGCTTGCAACTCTAGTTAAAATTATGGGAAGGGTTTATATGAATTTTATTTAAAGTTTAACTAATTAGGATTATGAAAATTGCATTTAAATGTATTCACTTTATTCAACTTCAAATGCACAAAGGTATCTTATGACTGTACACTCTAGAGTTCGTTACGACCTTAAAATCATGTTATATAGTTAAGACTGTTTCAAATTAAAAAATCGTTTAACAATTAAATAATGTATGTTTTTATTGTAGGGATCTATATTAAGAGACAGCGAAGACATTGTCTGTAGAAAATATGATAAAATCGATGAATTAAGAAAGTCCTTCGATAATTTCGTTTCTTCTGAAAATTTGAACTTGGAAAATATAAAATCTTTAAAAATAACCGACTGCGATTTAGGCACTTTACCAACACAGTATTTCTCCAAATATCAAAACTTGAGCCATCTGACGATTACAATTGCAAACATTCGTAAACTAGAAGCGGGATGTTTCGATGGAATTTTGAGTTTAGTTGAATTAAATTTAAGCAAAAATGCAATTTCAAATATAGAAAAAGGCGTGTTCGATCAACTTACATCTCTTAAGAAATTGGATTTAAGTTGCAACAGGTTTGAAAATATACAAGATGAACTGTTTACTTCTCTAATTAATTTAAAAACTCTTATCTTATCAGAAAACAATACCAAAACCATAAGTACAAATGCATTTTTTGGTCTCGAGGCACTTGAAATATTGGAACTCTGCGAGAATGACTTCGTCAATTTTAATTTTCAGGTGTTTCAGAATTTGCCCAATTTAAAAAACATTGATTTGAGTGTTAATGCGTTAACTAGTTTACCTGCTCTGATGTTTTCTAATTGTAAAAATCTCGAAGTAATTAATTTCAATGAAACTCAAATCGAAACCATCGACGAAAATGCGTTTCAGGGGCTTTACAATTTGAAAGAAATTAATTTAAACAATAACAAGGTTACTAAAATAACCAGAAATATGCTAAAAGATTTACATTCTCTTACCGTTTTCTTTTTACTATCTAATGAAGGTATCGAAATAGATCGAGATGCATTTTATGCTACAGTAGCACTTAAAGAATTGCATATGAGGTGTATTGAAATGAAAGATATTCCCGAGCTTAATCATTTAACACAGTTACAAAGTATCTCTTTTGATTATAACGAAATAAGTTCAATTTCGTTGGGCACGTTTAAAGGATTAAACAATTTAAGAGAATTATCGTTGACTAGTAACCCAATTAAAATTTTGAAGCGAGGTATGTTTAAAGATTTAACTTCTCTTTTAATTCTGAATTTACAAGATGGACAACTTGAGAATATTGAATCTGACTGTTTTGAAGGATTATCACAGCTAAGAGTTCTTAACTTAACTTACAACAACATAAAAAGTATACATTCATCTTGTTTCAAGGGACTAAATAACCTGAAATTTTTAAATTTGTCAGGCGTGAGAGTCGGTTCAATTACTCCACAAATGTTTATGGGCCTTTGTTCTCTTCAAACACTATTATTAAATCATGCAGGTTTAAATGAAGTTGAACATCTTGCATTTTCTGAACTAAAAAGTTTGAAAGCTTTGGAAATAAATTCTAACAATTTCAAAGATGGAAATATCACTTTTAGTGACTTAAAAGAACTTCGTTATTTATCCCTCAAATCGTGCGAATTAAAACGTATTCATCCGTCGATGTTTCAGGGATTGACAAAATTAACAGTTTTGGATTTATCTGAGAATGCAATAGAAGAAATTGATAATACTGCTTTTGATTGTTTGCAGAATCTTGCTTTTGTTAAAGTTTGTAGAGATATGCTTCCCGAAGAATTGTATAATGAATTAAGGAATTATCTATCAGTGGCACTGTTGGGTAGAGAAACGTTTCCTTGCTCATGGGGCTATTTCTATTAACGTGCGTCTTGACCAATTAAAAGTATAAAATATGCGGCCTTGACATTATTTTTTAGTAAAAGCTATGTGGCTTTTTGTACAAATTTTATTTTTCAAATTGTATAATTTATGCCAACTTTTACAATTTAAAAATTTACTAAAGTAAAGATTCCTGGAATTTGTTCCGTGGAGACGAACTTCTGTTATAAATACAGACGTTCTATTTTTAAACCACCAAAGTACTAACCCATTTGAAAATAATATTACATCTAAATAATCTAAAAGAAAATTAAAATTAGTTAACATTAATTAATGTGTGGCTACTGAAAGTCATAAAAAGAAAAATTAATAACGGTTATGAAAAATAGAGTAACTGCCTCAAATTTAAAATCCACACTAGCAGCCTCTATTATGATAACATGCTTACAAGAAATCCTCGCAAGGTGTCCCCTCCGATTTTACGAATTTTGGATGTTATAGGAGGCTAAAGTCTATATTTTCTTAGCGGACCTTAAGTCGTTTTAAGAGGAGAAAATCCCTCTGAAATTGGTGCTGTACTACCCTATAGTTGCAGGTTTGCATGGATGCAACGAAACAAACTCCATAGTATTCTAGTTCATACTAAATAAACATCGAATTGTTTTTGATGCTTTATCTTATTTTTCGTGGCATAAAATTGACAAACGCTCTTTATTATAAAGAAATTTATTTAAAAAATATATTTTGTAAAGGACGTAAAAATAAAGCTTGTGTTTTTAGGATTTTTATTAAAAGCCGTTGTAAATCTGTATGTCAATAAGATATTAAGCGATATTTAAGGCACTTATTGTAAAGATACTATTATTTTTAATGCTGAAGTAAGTATAGTGAATCCAGAGAGAAGCTAGAAATCATCCCAAACGTTTAGTACCCTGATAAGGGCGAGCAGCCATGATAGCTGCCTCGCTTAAACTTTGCAATCTTTATTCTATTACAGGTAAGCGTGGATTAAACAAAACAGCGAAAAATTATTTTTAAACTGCTTGAATTTAGTCCCAGGTAAGTTACGCCTGTCGTTTTAAATGTATTAGTGACCTAAGAAAAGGGTTATTGCCTAACCGTGTGCTTTCTATTGTATACTATTTGTGTGGGTCAATAAATAAGTTTATTAAATGAAACAAATTTTCATACATACACACATCGTATTAAATAATAAACATTTAATTACAATTACAATTAAAATAATTCTCAGCGTGAAACTCTTTTCAAATTGAAAATAATAAATTATCAATTTATTTAATGTCTTTAAAATGAGGAATTGAATCAAAACTTTATCAAATTCACGCTCTACCTTACTTTAAATTAAATTTCAACAGCACTTACATTATATCTTGAGCGTTTCACTGGAACGATCTTGTATTTCCTTTTTTTTTTAAATTTTAGTCTGGAATAAAAGACGAAACTAAGGACGTTATTTTAGTAATTTACGAGAACATTTAAGGTTCAACGATTAGATGAGTTACGAGTGCCATATTATTTATTTATTTTCAAAACATCCCCGTTACGCCACTGAGTGGATAACATTTATAAAAGTGTCTTTTAATGCAAAATACCAATTGGTTCACCTTAAAACGGGCCTTGAAATTTCTATCGTATTTTCTATTCCAAACCGGTTATAACTATATCATATGTATGTTTTTAGGATTCAAAATTTTGATGCAGAATACTAAATATCAAATTTTACGTTTTTGGTGCTCGTAACATGTTTTCACCTAGAGCTCGACCACAGGTATGCCTTTGACTGTCTGAACTATATATATATAATATAAAATTTGGAATTTAACTCTTTAATTGTTACTTTATTTACCGCTTTGGAATTAAGGAAAATTGGTTAAGCGGTAGTTTAAATTATTCACCGGCATCAAGTAGTTTTGTAAATAATATTTTTATAAAACAGTTAGTTATAAACTTTGAAATCTTGTTTTTACAATTTTAGAAACTTTATAAATCTTTATTGTTACCAGTAATTATTATAAACTATGTAAAAATCTCTAAACATTTGAGTGTAAGTTTCATGTTAGTCAACTTAATAAGCATATCCAAATTTAATTTGTATAGATTACGTTTATCACAGCTTTGGCACGACGCGGCACAAAAATGGAAAATGCAATGCGAATCCAAACCTTGAGACATCGTGTACAAGGATAATATTTTACCAATGTCTAAAAATTTAATGACGAAAAGTGTGGCAAACTACAATAAATTACATTCATGCCAAAGACAAAGAATATTGCAGTAAATGTTCTACAAAGTACTTAAAAAGTACATGATACTTAATGAAAGACAAAATTTATTGATTGTAATTATCTAATTTAATATCCATGTTGTTTCAGGTTCGAATAAAGAAATACTATTCTACTGAACATAACAAAATTGATTCGAAGGTCACTCAAATTGCATTTATAAAAACTAAGCGGATAGATCTATCAAAAAGTGCCTCCCGGGAACCATCTACTAGGCGATTAGACTGAGATAAACTCCTGGTGGTTTGCAAAGGTCACGTCCAAAAAAACTATCGTCAGGACAAGCAGCCTCCTTGGGCCCACATGCCCATAGATGCGAGATTAAATCTCCGTGATTTACCAATTCTGACCCAAAAAATTAGACCCACATGAAAACTGTAAAGAAGAAATGAATTACAGACAAAAATCAATTAACAAAAGACAAAATAAATCCTCACCCATTGTACTAACGGTTTTCAATCTCAACGCCCACAGAATTTACACTTTACACTAACATATTGTGGTAGATAGAACCACATATGTAAGGATAAACATATGAAATTGGTTACGTTACCTCATATTTCGAATAAATTGTAAAAATGTAAAATAATTTGATATTATTAATGTAGGAAGATGATTTACTTATAAAAAGATTCAATTCTCAAAAGGAAAAACAATAAATAAAAAATATAACAAATTACGAGCAAAAATTGGAACCGAGCTAAGATTATTAAGTCAAATTTCAAAATAAACAATTGTACATAAATGTTAATAAAAACAAAATTGAGGATGTTATGTTAGTAAATATGTGGAGACAATATATCTCAACATTTGCATTAACTAATTGTGATAATTTAAATAAATATAAAAACATTGAGGTTAATTCCTAAAACCCTCTAACTGATTGGATAAAAATAATTAATGCACATGTCAAAAATTGTACAATATATGTAAATAAAGATTACAATATGAACAATTAAGCATTACATTGTAATAGCAGTGAAATATTAAAACAAAGAGTGTGAATCTTTAAATACATCATACGTTTAAAAAACACAATTTTCTTCAAAATAATTATGGAAATACTACTACCCAGAAATTGAAATTTAGCTTAAAATGTTATAAATGGTAAAACAATGTAGCATGGACACAAACCACATTTTGGTGTTTGTTACTAAATGTAGCCAAGTGATTTAAAAATTGTAAGATTGTTTAATGAGGCTTTGCAGAAAGATTCTGTTAATAATATGAAGTAGGAATACGTTTTCAAAATCCAAATTAATCCCATATTTAAAACATTTTGTCCATTTAAAGTATAACAATTTTTTCAAAAAATGCAGACACTGCAGTTTCGGCCTGGATTCTGGTCAGATCTTTTCCACGTAGCAATTTGAATGAGAATATTTATTAGAAACGTGACAAAAAAATCTTTGTCCGTCTAGCTCTAAAGTTATCGGCAGAGTAGGGGTAGGTCTGATGTTCTTTTTGGTCTTCCACTACACTCGTCAGAAACAGAACAGAAAGTA
>JAHWXV010214752.1:0-16760 GCA_024586415.1 Phrixothrix hirtus | reverse complement strand
ACTAAATTTAATTAATTGCGTACGAATTCTAAACATTTATTTATGTTTTATTTAAAATCAAAGCCGCTCATCACTGCAGTGACGTTCGACGACCAATTTAGTTAATTTAATTGCTAATTCCTATTCTAGATTCTTTGATCTCAAATAGATATTTTACATTTAATTTAAATTGGGGTAATCAAGTTCACGAACACCTTAAATTTATCCTTTTTCAAATCTTGTTATTTTCAATTCTATATTTTAAGTGTTGCTTCGGCCGTCAGAACATGTGCGCGATAACGATGCTCGATACTATAACTTTATAGTACACATGTGTTAATTTAAGTTGAGGTTCTCAATATTTTTCTATTAATTGCATACTTTACTAGTCATTCTGCTTATGCAGGCAGTTCTCAAAATTTCACCGAATTTTTAATATTATGCCTAATTAAAAGATTTTTATGAACTGTACGTTTGCTAAATGCAAACTGTTGTTTTCTGGAACGAAAATAAACTGATCTTATCCTTACTGTGATTTTTATTTTCATTTATGTACTGTTGTATCTTAATTAATTTTTCTTTCAGATTATTTATAAATATTTTTCCCAATGCTTTTTTGCATAACCCTAGGTGTGTGAAGCAGATTATCTACGAGTAACTTTAAGTGCAACTTTTATCGCCCAATTAATCTACGACGTTTTCACTCTTGTGCGTCCAGATTGACACTGGCATTTTTCAATTACAAGTGTGTGGCGTCCATTTTCTTTCCTTTCTCTAGGTATTTCATGTTGTTTCCTGCTCGAGCTCGTACCAGTTTCGGGACCACTCGGCTCTCGTCAGCACCGATTCAAGGATCTGGTTCAGCGACACTGGGAGCGAGACTTGCACCTGCCAAACACGATATTTTGCTCGATGGTTATTTCGACCATTTGTTTTTATAAGTAACTACACCCCACTCCCTAGACTCCGCAGCACTAGGGCCGGCCGGACATTTTTCTTTTATTTTTGCCGCAATGCGTGATCCTTCTAGTAAAGGCTGTACGCGCTTATTTATCCAACTTCGACGTGGCAGAATTTTTGGCGCCCAACGTGGGGCGCCAACCTTTTTAAAATCGGTTGTGCAAGTATGTCTTCTAAACATGAGATTATTGGTACCACTGCTTTCTTTGCTATTAAAACTATTAGAATGAAGCTATATCATATGCAATCAGCTGTTTATAAACCACTGTTCTGCCTTGCATAGCATAAGAATGTGATAGATTATGATAATACCCTAGAGAAAGTTTTGAAAAAAAATATTTTATTATTAGTTGTTTTATTGTTTTAGCTAGAGTACCGATTTAGTTTTATTTTTAAAACTTTTTACAGACTGCACTGAAATCACAAAGTCCACTATTAAATAATTTTGTAACATTAAAGGAAAATGATCTTCGATACAAAGTTGTTCTATACAATGGAGGAGAGACCTTTAAATCTAAGATTAAGTGCGAAATATTAAACGCAAGTAAAGGTACGTCGACATCCCTCTGTTGGTAATATTAAAATAGGGGCAAACCTAATGAAGAACTCGCCTGATTTTCATATTTAACTTGTGTTTCTATACGGGGTATAGTTTCTCTACTTTTAATACCATGAATAAATCTTAGGCATGAATTTTGTACTCCCTGAACTCTTCATATCTGCCACATCTAAGCACGTAGTCTGTCAGTGAATCGCATAAATTAATTTTTAAACTTTTATCGAGAATATACTACACAAAATTTTAAGATTGCAGAACGCTTGCTGCAAGAATTTATTAATGTGTTTAAAACGTAAGTTACTGTCAATATGAAGCCCTACATTTTTTACAGACTCCACACAAACTGACAATATTTGATTTTCTGCTTGATATTTAAACAATAATCTTCTGAAGAAGACGCTAGTTTTTCCAGGTTTTCATTAATACATCGTCAAGCAAATTCAACACTGTTAGGATCGAAAGCAAAATAGAGTTGTGTGTCGTCTGCGTAAAAGTGAAATTTGCAATTCTTGATTTCTATATAAAATTTAGAAGTATAAATAGTATATAAAGTAGGACCAAGAATCGAGCCTTGTGGTACACCGCAAGAGAAAGATCGTTAGACAATTTTACTCGTTGTGTTTGATTGGGAATTTAGGAATAAGCATTTAGCTTTTTTTATTGACACCGATGTTATGAATAATTGCAATTAAAAGTTCGTAATTTATCATGTCAAAAGCTTTAGAATAATCGATTAAGTCTAATGACTTAAACAACTTAAAAACATCGTCTGTTATGTTAAGCAAAGCCGTAGTGCCACTGTGGCATGCTCTAAACCCAAATTTCAGCGTTGACAAAATATTATTATGCAAGTGTTGTAATAATTTAATATTTATAATACGTTCGGTAACTTTAGACAGAGCAGCTAATTGATCTAAGATCCGATAATCTTGCAGAATCGTGATTTTTAGATACAAAGCTTGCTTTCAAATCAACGGAAATACTGTAGAATTGTAAGAGCAAGTTTTATTAAGTCAATGCCTATTCCAATTCCATTGCTTACAGTTTTGAGGAAAAGTATAGTTTTGATATTCTCGTCGATATTAAGGCTAGAATGAATTTTTGCTTTCTGAAAATTAACATATTTTATAGTTTGTACATAGTCAATGAAACGGTTATTATTTTCAGTACCATTTTTAAAAGTTGAAGGCAACTCGTACGACTTGACTTTACTAATTCCAAGATGATTTAATTCGGATTAACTTCCTAATTATCTAAATCGTCATATAGGTTAACCTAATAATGCATAAAACTTATAATTACAAAATAATTATAAAGAAACAGTCGACACCTTAGGCTCCTTTAAAGTATCGCAGTTAAAAAATGTTCGTGATACACTTAAAGCTAGAAAATATTAAGTTTAGTAATAAACTGTCTGTATCTTTGTGAATTTAAATCTTAGAAATAGAAATACTTAGGCTAGGTAAGTTTTATAAAGTCAGATACGAGGGAAAACTTAAATTGATCATGAAAACAGTTCAAATTCTATTTGTTAGTAAAACTTATAATGAAAAACCGAATATTTCCGACATGAGAAAGAATTTCATAGAAGACCATCAAGCCACCCTTAAAGACCCCATATAAAATAAACGTTGTATAAAATTAAGTTAATAATTGAACTCATAATCTGTTCTAAGTAGCAGCATTACGATACTACTTAACTCGCCGATTAATTACAAGAAACCAATTAATCATGAAGGCGAGAACAGACAGGTTGAATAAATTAATAATCAAGCGTTAACACGTATAATAATGTGTTGAATCATGAAATCAAAATTGATTCAAGAAAATCACCATCTTAGAATACAGGCAATTTGGGAATTTAAATCACTAAAGTCAGTTTATCAATATCCATACATACATAATGAACTACCACTACATAAACATCAACCTTCCGTACATATTTAAACAAAGATACTTATTATATTTATCTTTTGTGTAATATGTACTTAAAAAAGGGACATCTATAACCGTTATAATCTTTAAATGCCTAGGGTACGAAATGCGACAAGATAACAATAAATTAAAAAAGGAGGAGTGGACTGTATTTTAAAGGAAAATTTGATTAATTATTTTAACCATTTTAACATTTACCTTGCAGGACTCCACTGTATTTTCGTGTGTTACTTTAGGTAGAAGGGAGTGTTCGAAACAAGGATAACTAGGCATGAATACGCTAATTTATTAAAAGACAAATTCCTGAAGGCTTGATTGTAAAACGATTACTTCTTAGAATTGTTTATCGCGTAAGCGATGAATAGTTTGGCACTATTATAAAAATTTACAAATTAAAACTAGGGAAAGTTTAGATACCTGCAAAAGTGGTTAACAACACATAATTTGAACAAAATAAAATTTAATTGATCGAAATCACAAGGCATGAGAATGCATGTGAAATACAAGAATATTAAAAACGTGTATACACACACATTACTAGAAATCTTAATAATCAGCAAAAGAATGAGGCGACGAATTATTTTCAATTACAAAGAAATATAGGAGGATTTATGTATAACCAAATGTAATGGACAAATTTGTACAAAATTAAATAAAAACAACATGTATCTCCAACACCTACTATTTAATTTAATTGTTAATTTTAGTTTTTTTTAGAATGTTACAGCGCCTTGTGTTATTGAAAATCAATTCAATTAGTAAATTTAATTTGAAACTGTCAATGTTGGACTATTATATTAATATTTTAGTAATTTTTATAGATTCGTTTATTCATGTTTACTTAATCCACTCATATTTAAAATCTTGATTGCCTAATATCATTAATATTTTATTTCTTTTTTAAATAAACGTTTCTTTAATAATAATTTTTATCTTTTACTGTTTGCTTAATAAGGGTTTAAATAAAGATAAATACCTTTAAACATAGTAAAAGAAAATGTAAATACGTCATTGTAAATACTAAGTTCATTGACTTAAGTTGAATTGTTTTGAAGTTTCATATCAAATGAGGTTGGCCGGCCTAATAAATAATTTATATTAACCTGACTATGACGCTAAACAAAAAATGTTTGTTAATGTATGATCACCATTGCTGATAATTTCATTTACATTTAAAGACCATCTAATTATAATAATTTAAACATTTTCATTATCAAACATATAGCAATAAAAGCTTAAATTACTCAAAATTATATTAGCCGTTAAAACATTTAATGTTGTACAGAAGACCGATATTTCGAATTAAATATGTTTGAGCTGAAATTGCATTTATGTACTTCGAACTTGGATCGTTATAAAGGTTCCAAGAGCAATGAAATCGCTATTCTGCTCTTAGAATTAGAAGACAAACAACATATGATTTATCATCAAAGAACAAACAAAACGTTCATCCAAAGCAAATAAATACAGGACATTCATCCGAAAAGACGGAAACACAGGGTATTCTTCCAAAGCAAACAAATACAGAGCATTTTCCGTAGAATCGAGGATAAGGCATTCCTCCAATAAGATATTTATGAAGAAACGAAAATACTGGCATCCCTCTAAGGCAAGCAAAAAATGAAAAAAAAATTGGAAATGAAACTATTATATCCAACTACCGCCCAATTTCAGATCAATTTGCAAAGAAATCGGAAGACATACATGGGAAAATGAAAGGAAATAGCACGACTTGGAAAGACGTGGAAGAAATGCAAACATTAGCCGCAAAGAAAACGTAGACATGGGCGAAGAAACAGAAGAATGCAATTGCTTTGGTTGTAAAGATGACGTGCAAAATATCAAAATGTGTCGCAAAGAAACGAAAAGACGTTAAAAAAGAAAAACAATATGATAGCAGAAAATGGCATAGTCGAAAGGAAAGAACTCAAACTCAGCGCACAAGATGTAGAAAATGGAAACTACGAAACGAAACCATGGTTTAAAAAAGAAGAATTGAAAGAACGGCAATATATGGGCCGTAAAGTAAAACGAAAAGAGGTAAAAAATGTTCTAGAATTATTCCGACACGATTCAGACAGCAATTAGTACGGCGAACAACTAAATTCGAGCCCAAGGATACAATAAAAAAAGAAGCGTCATTAAAGACAATTAATAAAAAAGACGCAGATCCACTGAAGAAAAACTAGTACGAGGCGTCCAGGGAGGCCCAAGATGAATAAATACGTCTGTAAGTCAGTAAACATACAAAACACAACAAATACAAAGAAAAGATTGTTTGCCTCACTATGGTGTACTAAAGGAGGAAAGTCTAACAACAAAATTACTGGTCGTTTTCAAGGGATTGCCATTACCACAGATGGCATAACTTTTAATAACATTCAAATGGTCAGCAAAATCTCTTCTCCATTTTGGTTAGGCTTAGGAAATTTCCATATGGGACTTTATCAACATCAAGAAGATGTGTCGCCGAGTCCTCATCAATCCAGAGCAAATATCAATTCTATGGAAGTTTTCTCCCAACGAACATCTCTAGGTTTACAATCTTAACATTGTCACTTACGGCCTAGCGTCTTTATCATTTCTTGGTCCGACGACACAGCCCTTCTAGATTTTTTCTGTAGGAATTTCTGAAAAAAATTTATAAACACAGGAGTTAATTTACGAAAAACACCTTGTATCTGAAGATGTTCGAAACCTACATTTAGAGCGGAGGCAGACAGTCGTACGGTAATGTATATTCGAGATATAGTTGAGGCTGACGAAAAGTACATTAAGCGGCATGTACAAATTATTCTGACTTCTCCGACATATTAAGCAGTCACAATTAACTATTCAAAGCGGTCGAACACCTCTATTTAATAGGTTACTATTCAGAGTTTAATATTCGTCGATCGAAAATGGTGCGCCCTGTATATGAACATGGAATTGCTTATGAACTATTGGAATCTATTTACTTGAACACATGTTCCAGCCAAATCTAAGAATGTTCTCTATTTTAAATTGATGTGACCACCCGGTATAAAAATGACTAGCCTTAAGTAAAGTAAATGCAAACTTAAATTTAAATTTAATTCGAAACAAATGGCTGTTGTAAATTTTTAAATAACTGTAGGTCAAACACTAGAACTTTTGATTCACACTGTATTAATAAATTGATCACACAAAAAAATTATTGGAATAAAACGAAAATTGCACTATAATTAGCAATTCACAACAAACATATTTACAAATAAGCAGTATTATAATCAAATTAAAATCTAGTTAAAATGGCCTAAATCTAAACATAGAGAGGCATTAGTTGACGAGGAAGGCCCACAATTTTTGTATTCTGTTGGCTGTCCAATTTACGCGCGCTTAATTATATTTTAAAAGGAAACGGATGGAACTTTTACGTCAACAATACAAAACTCACAAAATTTGAATACCTACAGCGCCTTGTGCGAAGAAATATATTACACAATGTGATGATAACATTTGCAACTAATATTATACAAGAATCATAATTTACTAAACTAGGTAAATAATGAAAGAGTCAAATGAACTGTTTTTTGGAAATATTCTCTAGTCCATTAAGTTTACATCTACTGAAGGAATAGAGTCCTCGCTGATGGATTCGATGACCAATAAAGTGATTAAAAGAAAGTGGAACAAACACAATTTTTACGGACGACAAAGGTTCCTTTTTAGCCAAATTTCCTTGATGCTCCCAATACGGGTGTGAAACCTGTCGATTACTTAATTCCATTACTTTGCAGGTGCGATCCCAGTGGCCACGCCAAGAAAGGTTAATATAATTTTTCGACAGATGAAATTCAGAAGGTTGCTAAAATAAAGAAGACACTCCCGCCGAGATGAACTAAACTAGCTCTTCATTTATCACTTTTATTTTTCCTTCCGGAGATTATCCGATATCATTAAAAATCAGCGCAATTAACTATATTAAAACTTAATGTCGACTGAGTTTCATTTCTCTTTCTCACGTGGCCCGCCGATTTTAACTGGCCTCGCAGCAACGTTCGCTTAGCAGTTCCGCGCGGATCGGTTATATACGTATCAAGACTGCAGTAGCCCACCAGCCCCTAATACTGCATCATTCAGGATTTCCTTAGTTATTTCCCTGACTAGGATTAACCTTTAAAATGATGTTTTAACATATTTTCCAACAAAGTTAGCTTGTTTAACTAAGCTAGGATTTTAATTAAATATTTAGTTATTTAAAGGAAGCTTTACAAATTAATGACTTCTTTGTCTAAATTTTATCCCTTAACATGGATATATTTGATATGATTTTTAATCCAACGTCAGAAAATGATTTTATAAACTACTATGCAAGGTGGATTGAATGAATTTAATATATTATCTTTGTTTATTCTTAGATATCCCATCCTTACCCTATTAAAACTTATTTCACTATTTATATACAAGGTAATGCAAAAATGACAATAAAAAAAAGATTTATGTACGCAATGATGCGAAACAATAGCAATAGCTGATAATTTATAAGCCAATTACACATACTATATTTGGTGTGATAAATCTAAACCGCTCCCCTTAGTTAAAAATAAACTATAAATTTCAATAACAAATAATAATTGGTCCACGTGGTCAATAATGAATTATACTTATATTAAAATATAATCATGACAATACATTCCACAAGTGTGGGCAAAGCAGATTAAATGATTATTAACATACAACAGCAGATTGCCCTGCGACTTTAAGAAATTTACTGTTAGGAAATGATAACAATTTACTTAAAGACAACAATTAATACTTAATGACGTAATCTTATCGGTGTTGAATTAACTGAAAATTTTTGTTAATGCAATCACGGCTGCGATGATACATTCTACCTTACAGAACGTATCTATTGCAGGGGGGATGGAGTTACAGTCAATTTTTTCGATGCAAGAATCCTCAAACTTAGATAACAATGCGACTAAGGGAAGTGAAAATTGTTAGATGCAAAACTGATATCCCTGAAAACAGGTATATAAATCTTCACTGCGAATTTTGTTTGGAGTTTTCGTTGATTTGAGGTAGTGAGTCAATTATTAAATTTTAGAAAAATAGAGTTTATTTTAATACTCAACGTTTCGCACAACACAGTTGGTTTCATCAGGAGATTAAATGTTTGAAGAACATATTCTTTTAGTAGTTGTTAAAGTAATGTTTAAATGTTTAAGAACATTTCTTTAACAACTACTAAAAGAATACGTTCTTCAAACATGTAATCTGCTGATGAAGCCAACTGTGTTGTGCGAAACGTTGAGTATTAAAATAAACTCTATTTTTCTAAAATTTAATAAGTGACCCACTACCTCAAATCAACGAAAACTCCAAACAAAATACATATAGAGGTCAAAATATAGAAATAAAAAAGTGACTTCACTACGAAATTTACACTAATATTCTTATGCTCCAAAACTTCACATTGAACTGAAAATGTTAAGCCGACTACAAAACATCAGTAAATTAAGCTGATAAAAACGATGCGCCCCAGCTCAGGGCAACTAGGCTGCCTTAAGTATCTGCGTAGTCAAGATAATCACCGTCCTGTCGCCTGGGTTCACAAGATTAAACTATTACCTCCTACAACATATATGGTTATGGATTTCTGAACTCAATACAAAATACGTAGAAACGTTTATTTCAACTTATATACTTTGACGTTATATACTCTTCGTTTATCTGGCACTGCAAACAACTTTACTGTAAAGTCTCATAAAAAATGATTTCACCGATGATATGTATTTCATCTTTAAAGAAATATGTAACTAAGTATTACACCTTATGCCTTACGTCTTTCCGCTTAAATTCAAAGTTGATTGAGATTTTGATAATACGAGGTGTCTAATAAATTCGGTGAATGGTATAATAAAAACACAATGCAAATTGGAAATACCTTTATTGACCTTCGAAGTAGTCGCCACCAGACACAACGCACTTTTGACAACGTTCGTATAGCCTCTGAAAACTGTCGAAAATTTCTTGTTTTGAAATAGCTTTCAGAAGTGCTGTCACACGTTCTTGAACATCCTTGACGTCCCCAATCCGTGATCCCTTCAAGGTCCCCTTAAGACGAGGGAACAAAAAAGTCAGCAGGAGCAAGATCTAGAGACTAGAGTAGATGTTCCAAAACCGTCACGTCACGATGAGTCAAAACCTGGAGTACAATGATGCTCGTATGCGATGGTGCATTGTCGTGCAGTAACATCCTGTTTCCGGTGTGAATCATCTGAAGCCTAACGCGCCGGATGCCCTGCAACAAACGTTTGAGGACCTCCAAGTAGAATACGCCATTCACCATTTGATCAGCAGGGGCGAATTCCTTATGGATGATTCCCTCTTTGTCGAAAAATGCGGTCAACATGGTCTTCACCTTGGATTTTTCCATGCGCCTTTTTGTTTATCGCGGGGATGAAGGTAACCGAATTCCATTGATTGTCTTTTTGTTTCGTATTCGTACTGGTAACACCAAGACCCGTCCCCTGTGACAAATCTTCATCGATGTTGGCTCCCACTGTGTCTTTGGTAATGCCCACTTCTGCTGCTATTAATCGTAAAGTCAATCGCCGATCTTTTGCTAGTAACACTCGCACACGTTCAAAGTTTTCAGTAATCGTGCTTGTGGGTAGCCGGCCCTAACGCAGTTCGTTCTCCACCGATTTCTTGCCAGCGCGAAAGCGTGCAAACCAACCGTACACACATTTTCTACTCACAGCATCTTATCCGTAAACTTGCACCAACGTTTCATGGGTTTCCGTCGCCGTTTTACCCAATTTGAAGCAGAACTTAGTGCTGTGTCGTTGCTCCATGGCTTTTCGACGCCCACTGCTCCGAACACTCTATTGAAATGACTGTTGCACTACGATACGAGGAGCCTCGCGCGATTCCGGATAGAGGACAGATCCAGCACGTCCATGCATGCCTACGCATGCGCGTGGCCTTGTTTCAAGCGTTGAATACCGATATATTAGACCATTTATCGAATTTATTAGACACACCTCGTACATTTAATAAAATGCCAATGTTAAATTACAAAATCAGCACACAAAATAAATGTTTTGAATATTAAATGAAATTGTCATATACCGGGTCATATACATGCTGAAAAGGATGGTATGATTTGTTTCTTTGTCAAAGTGTAGAAGTAACTAAAGGTTACCGGCAATTCTGAACCAAGTGATAGTTTAGCTAAGATTACTAAAATCCAAAACAAATAAGTATTGAAAGCCACAGGTGCTAAGGCTGGTCTTGTTCAAAAGCTGATCATTCATAAAAATACTTTTCGAAAATTAAGGATCAAATATTCCCCTGTAGTTGTGTCCTGCCTGTAGGTGCAAACCGCACACTCCTAAGAATGAAGCTGATTCTGTTTACCTTGATGAGTTTGTCGTTACAATTTATTGTAAATGATTTTGCAATTCAACATTCACGTTTCAATATGTCACAAAACGTTTATTATTGTAAAAAACTCGGCGTGAGACTACACACGACCTTCTCTTAGCTATATAGATATGCAAATATGCAAATGTCCACAAATGATTAAAATATTATTTGCGTTTATCTTGAAAACGATAATTGGAATGGTCATCCATCTAAGTTACTGGACACGCGAAATGCTGCTTAACTCCAGAGATTATTCTCTCATAACTGAATTCAACATAACTTTTCGGGAAAACCGCCCAGTTCACGTAGAATCATATCACTTCGTTACACTTTAAAACAAATTCGTTAACTGATAACGTACGGAAATGATGATTAGTTCTTCTCCCATCAATTGTAGCCGTCTTCTCAAAAATACATCGGAGCGAAAAGCTGTAAAAACTATCAAAATGTTCAACGTGAAGTCTCCACCAATGCATTTCATCATTACTTACTCCTTTAAAATTATAATACAACCTTCGAAATTTATTTATATTAATCTTATTTTATTTACATATGCAGTGTAGACTATCCTAATAATTATTCTTCAATGTATTATTCAAAAGGACGCAATAAGTATTGTTATTTATTCATGTATTAATAGGATTATTTTTACAAATTTTATTGAGCTGGTTTTATAGTCCAATGCAAATTGTTTATATACACATAACGTTGTACATAAAATTAGATTTTATGTAGCACATCGAACGATCTTATATTTTCAGTTACGATACTTGCTTCTTTAACATTTAGGTTGATGTTTGTCATCATGACATATATAGATACCTACGCAAGTGAATAAATCATTACATTATATTCAGAATATTATGATAAACTATGACGAAATGACAGCTGTTATGGTAATGTAACCAAAGCACGAAGACATTGATGCCAGATAATACAAAATTGTCTTTTAATGATACGGTTAAGATGAATGATTTTTTCACATTTATCGTATGAAGACCATAAAACGAACTAATTATTCCCAATTAATATTTTCCTATTAGTAAAGATATTTTGGCTAAAGTAAATGTATAATCTTCATAGAACCATAGTATCGTCTGTATCTGCTATACGAAAGCACAATTATCTTTAAGTGTGCACGCACACACGAACGCACGCTCGTACGGTTAAACACACCTACACCCGCACACGCAAGCACGCGCTAACGCCCACGCACGCGCCTTCGCACGCACCCGCGCACATGCAGACGCACGCGCACACGCACGCGGCCACGCCGCCGCACACAAACACAAGCACAAGCACAAGCACTCGCACGCGCGCCCGAACGCGCACGCGCACACGCACACGCACATACACAGCACGTTCGCACAGCACGCACGCACCCCCCACGCATACACACACGCACGCATGCACACACACGCACTCCCACGCGCACGCGCGCGCGCACACGTACACACACACACAAGCGCGCGCGCACGCGACAGACAGACCAATTTCTAACAATATTATTTTCGGACTCAGGAGACCCGAAAAATTTCCGACATTGATAATTGTGGTCGTAACAATATTTTCTCTTTTACCTGTATTTCATAACGGGTAAAGTAAAAATAGCCAAACAATGAGCGATTGTGAGAACAATAGGACGTCCTACGGAACGCTGCGATGTTATATTGTCGATAGCAAAAGAGGACACACGCGTTGCTATTTGAGGGGTAGAGCGCAATAAAAGAAGCCAATAAATTACTTCGCAGCTGAGATAAAAGTCCTATTCAGAGATATTGCATTGGTTAAACGAATTAACTAAGAAAGACATAACGTACCCCACAGTTTATCCCTCAAACTTGTATCACATTTAACGCTCATGCTCCTCTGATGATTATGAAACGCCAAGCTTTTGCTTTCGTCGGTGAATTCATTAAGAGTACAACTACGGTATATGAAAAAATCAGCATTGGCGGAAATATTTTGCGCGCACTTCTTAGCATTCGTCATTTAGGTATTGAACAAGTTACGTGTTTTGTACAACAATGAGAATAGCGTCAGTGTTAGAGGCATAGCTACGAAGTTTCTTATACCATTCTGTTAATAAAAATTGAATTTCCTGAGTACAACTCGGTCTTTTGGTATAGACCATTATAATGCAAGTGACACTGCTGATTACTTTATGTGCTGTGGTACCTCTGCGCAACCGCAACGATTCACTCTATCGAGATTACCAAGATTTAGTTGCTGAAGACGTAATGGAAATAGGCGAATTGGTTGATGAAGCTAGATGGTGGGATGCGTTACACCAATTTGCAGAAGTTCAAAGCAATTTGAGTAATCGTGAAAAAGGAAAACAGGAACAGACAATTAGATGTGTAACAGAAACCTCTTGAACTTTGGGGTCACAAAATTCGGTCCTATTCGCCATAAAAATGAAACGGTTCCGTCCATACCTTAAAATCTTAACAATTACTAGCAAAATATTTAATTCTCACCTCTGAACTTCAAAGCTAATATTTCAGAAACAGCGAGGCCACTGCGTATGGCATTTTTGCAGTTTGCCGATGGGCTATTTGTTAAGATGTATACATTTTATTTGGTTATCCCAACTAGTTGCCAAGATTTTATCAATCCTTTTTTAAAATGTTATAATTTATGAGGTTTTGCGAGAAGCATACATTTAAAATATTGTAAATTATGTATTTTGAAAGTAAATTCACAAATTACGTACTTCAATTCTTTTTAAAGAGACTATGCACAAAACGTTTGGATTATTGTTTTTTGTCTGTGTGTATCGTAAAATCAAAAGGATCGCAATTCGATCCTTGTTTTTGTATATGGTAAATTGACCTTATTTAACAACATTTATGTAATAATACTGTGTAAATTTGTATTTTTGAGTGTGCTGTTCTAAATTTCAAGTTTAATAGTATTAGAGAAAGACGCGAAGGTTTCCTTGAACCGCGGTTCGATATAGTGTGGGATGCGACACGCGATCGGTGCTACACCTACCGTTATATTAAATACAGGAAATGATTATTTCCCACATTAACTCGCGTTATAGGTAGTTCTGTTTAACAGTAGAAATCGGTTGCTTGATAAACAATAGCAGATGTATTATTTTACCTGATCGATTATAGCACAGTGATTTACGGATATCACACGTGTCAACTAGTGAACTTGGTGAATTTACATAAACACTAATCACATTTCACTGGCTTGTTGCAAAAGACGAATATTTCTTGTACGTGACTTACATAAGCTCGTTTGTTTTTTCTATGTCTAATGAGAATCACTTATTTCAAACTATTGTTTATCTCACTTCACAAAAGGTTAGTCATTTTTTGGTTAAGTCAAGTCTGCTTTCCAGACTTTTTAAATTTATCTTTTTATTGCGCTTCATTCAATTTCTTTGTGAAATTTTATATTTTATAACTATCCATAATTTAACTTAGTTTATCTTTGCTTAGCGAATTCATTTCTAAGAAATTAAATTATCTAGGAACCATAAACATTTCCGTTGAAGTCGTGTTTGTACAAGACTTAATGTGAAATTACTAATAATTAATATTTTCTTAATTAGGAGGGATTTAACAGCCCCCTTTTGACATGGTTTACTCAAATCTTTTGCTACTATTTAGGATTTTGACCTAAACTTCAGTGACGTCTAATCTAAGTACCCCACATTTATATCATTATACTCTTATTGAGAAGCCCTTTTAAATCACACCTCGCGTGTTTAGAGATATCATTTACCAAAATCACATCATATCGTCCTTCCCTACAATTTTAATATACTTAACTAAGTAAAAGCCAAACTAGATTTTTTCAAATATACTCCCAACAGTCGCCTCCTTAGAAAGTTATAACACCCCGAAGCCTACGCCCCTTTGCCAGGAATTTTGGCGTAAAAGCAACATTTTTCCCATAATGGATGCTTTCCCCTACTTCATTAGGTTATCATTTACTACCATTGGGTTTTACTCACCCTTCCATTTGAACTATGGCTTACATATCGAACTTAGTTCAGTTTGGTTCAAAATAGTCACCTTGATCGAAAGTTATCGTATCACGTAACACACGAACAGGTATACCAAATATAAAGGGGCGCACCCTAAAACGCAAGGTAGCTAAAAGATGTCGCTCTTGCAAAACGGTTAACCGAAAATTAAAAGGAAGGCTTGAAACACTAAAGGAGCCTGCAGGCTTTAATGGAATAGAGTCAAACAAGCCCAATGACAGTGATAACTGAAAAATATAAATAAAGTCTGGTTTGAAACAACACATCATTTTCTCTTACGCACATAGATATGCCAACAGTGTCTACAAATGATTAGATTAATGTCCACTGGACAGGCGAAAGGCTGCTTAACTCCGAAAATTTGCTCTGATAAATTGCTTCAAAACATTTTTTCAGAAAAACTGTTAAATTCACGTAAACGGACAATAAATACATAATAATCGTAGCACATTTAAAAATAAAAACTATAGCTGTTTTTGAGAAAATCTAAAAAAAACTTAAAAATCGTAAGAATAAAGTAGCACTTCCGGTCATTCGATTTTACCTAAATTCTTGACTTCTCATGTGCAGAAGATACAAAACTTAAATATGCAATTTCATTCAAAAAACATATTTAGTTTTTGAGATATGTTGTTCGCAATTAATACACTAAGTACTTCCGGTTACTCAACTTTCGAAAATTTATTAGGGATACAGCTTGATTCATGTAAAACGGAATGAAGTAATCAAGACATTTACTAAGTTTTAAAAAAATCGTTAGAGCCGATTTCAAAAAATCGCGAAAAACGAAAATTGGGAAAATATCTAAAAAAGACAGAAATAAAGTGGAACTTTTGGCTATTCAATTTTAACCAAATTCTTGATTTGGCATACCAATGTAGTTACGGCCACAAATAAAAATTTTCATTCAGCTAGGACTTTTAGTTTCATAGTTATTTTGTTTTAAGTTAACGGTGTAGGTACTTCCGGTTACTCAAATTACGGAAGAGTTTCTGAGAAACGGCCTAAACTATATGAAAGGTTATTAAATGGGTAAGAAAAGAAATAAGCTTTAAAAAAATCGTTAAAGCCGACTTTGAGAAATCGCGAAAAACCGAAAATTCGGAAAATATCTAAAAATAACAAATAAAGTCGTAGTTCCGGTTATTTGATTGTAACAAAATTCTTGATTTAGCATAAAAAGGTAGTTAGGATGTGATATACAAATTTTGATTTATTCAGAACTATCAATTTCATAGTTATTTTAGTCATAGTTAATGGTAAGACTATTACCGGTTACTCGTTTTACGGAATGTTTTTTGAGAAATTGTTTTAATTATGTGAAAGGGAATTAAATCTCTAAGAAATATAATAAATTTTAAAAACATCGTTAAAGCCGATTTCGAGAAAATCGCGAAAAACCAAAAAATGACAAGAGTAAAGTGACGCTTCCGCACGTCGTCGCGTGCTACGATGGATACAAACTTAAATATAAAATTTTGTTCATCTACGATTTTTCGTTTTCGAGATATCTTGTTCAAACACACATGCACGCGCTCACGCACGCACGCACACAGGCACGCACGCACGCTCACACACACACACACACGTACGCACTCACCCACACACTCACCCCCACATACACACTCACCCACTCACACACTCACACACTCACCCACTCATACACTCACCCACACGCACACACGCACGCACGCGCACGCACGCGCACGCAAACTCACGCACACGCACACACGCACACACGCACACACACGCACACACACACACGCACACGCACGCACACGCACACACACGCACACACACGCATACATACGCACACATACGCACATACACGCGCACACACGCACACACACGCACACACACGCACACACACGCACACACACGCACACACACGCACACACACGCACACACACGCACACACACGCACAC
>JAHWXV010214744.1:0-10090 GCA_024586415.1 Phrixothrix hirtus | reverse complement strand
TAAAATATAAAAATCTGGTGTGAGACAACACACGACTTTCTCTTACGTACATGGATATACAAATATGCAAATTTCACAAAAAATTAAAATATTATTTACGTTTATTTTAGGAACGATAATTCTAACGGCCACCCATCCAAGTTACTGGATACGTAAAACCCTGCTTAACTGCGGAGATTTTCTCTGATAACTCGCTTCAGCTCATTTTTAGGAAAACCTCTAAGTGCACGTAAAAGGATGTCAAGGACATAAGAAACGTAGCAGGTTTCAAAAAAATTGTTAAAAACGTTTTCGAGAAAATCGCAAAAAACTTAAAAATCGCAGGAATAAAGTGGAACTTTCGGTCATTCGATTTTAACTAAATTCTTGCTGTCTCATGTACAGAAGATATAAAATATAAATATAGTTTTTGATTTTTATATAATGATTACTTTCTGAGATACGTTGTTCACAACTAATACTCCCAAGTAGTTCCGGTTAATCGATTAACAAAAAAGTTTCTGAATAACCGTCTAGATTATATGAAAGGGTCTTAAATGCTTAAGAAATACAATAAAGTTTAAAAAAAATCGTTCGAGCCGATTTCGAGAGAATCTCGAAAAACAAAAAATTCGGAAAATATCTGAAAATGACAGAAACAAGGTGGAACTTCTGGTTATTTGATTTTAACTAAATTCTCGATTTAGCACAGTAAGGTGATTGTGACCGTAAATATAATTTTTCATTTAGCTAGGGTTTTTAGTTTCATAGTTATTTTATTCAGACTTAACGGCGAAAGTACTTCCGGTTACCGGAAAATATTGTGAAAAACGGCCTAGATTATCTGAAAGGGCATTAAATTTTTAAGCAATATAGTGATTTAAAAAAATTCGTTAGAACCGATTTCGGAAAAATCTCGAAAAACCAAAAAATGACAAGAGTAAAGTGGCACTTTCTGTTTTCCGATTTTAGTGAAATTGTTGTGGTTGCATGCGACGATAAATAGAAACTCAAATATAAAATTTTGTTATTCTAGGGTTTATGGTTTTTGAGTTATCGTGTTCGAGTTCACAGACACGCACACACAGATCAATTTTCAAAAATATGATTTTCGTACCCTGGGGACCCAAAAACGTATTTCCACTAAAATTTTGACATCGAAAATTTTGGTCGAAAACAATACTTTCTCTTGTGGGGTAAGAGAAAGTAAAAATACATAGAAATACAAGTATATATTTACTTAAATTACACAGAAAATAAATATTTAAAAACTAGGGTGACCTACAAATAGAATGTTTAGATGCCGATGTAAGTTAAAAAGAAGCTACTACATTAAAGTTTTTTTGATGCATTTTTGAACGTAATCTTTTCAAAGTTTGTTTCAGTATTGTTTTCTGTATTGTTTATAAAATTCAAATAATTTACTGTAATACAAATTCTCTGCTTTATAAAAGTTTTCAACACTACTTTGTATTGAAATTTTTTTCATTTGTTGAAAAACTTTTTAGTTGCTTTAACGGATTTACCTAAAATGCTAAATAAAATGGTTTCCTACATTCTTTATTTTGTTTTCCAAGCTTCAGAGGATTGTATTAATCCAATAATGAGTTTGTCATTTTTGATACTTACAATTAATTGTAAGCTATTTTTACCTGCACATGTTCCTGGTATTTCGAATTTTGTTATAACATTTTCTTAAAAATTAATAATAAGCACGTAGACACATATACTGCATAACAAATTATCGTAATATGTATGTTGCGCCAGCTGTGCCCATTTTATATTTTGATTCTATTTGTATATTTACATATTTGTAAATTGCATTTTTAATTTTGTACATTTTTCATGAACTCTTCCAAAAAGCATAGTATTTGTCATTTAATTTTCATCGAACGTCGCTCAATATGCGACCTTCTCCCACTACCGTTGAATTCAAATCCAACCATCCTCGCGTGTTGTAACTAGCAACACCGTGCATGTCATTGCTCGCTTTAATAGCCAACAATGGCATTATAATGAAACCTCAATTATTTTAAATGCAACATAAAATAAATCTCGTTGTTGTTGTTTCCAATAACATACGTTTATTGTGTTAACCCGCAACAGGTATAAAACAAGAATGATTTGTTGGTTGTAACATATTACTGCAGTTGTTGTAAAACAATTCCTCAATTGTTCCTAATTATCCTACACTTTAAATTCATTTGTATTTCTTGAAACAGTGAAAGAAGCCATCAATTAAGATAAGCGTAATCACATTTTTTATTTATCGTAACGTATTGATTTATATCAAATTCTCGTTATTTTCAACTAAATCGCAATTTTTCCTATAATAAGTCTCGACAAGCTTCCAAATTTGTCGTGGTGTCCTCCCTATGAATGTTTACATGACATTTAATTTAAACTATATATTTTTGTCTATATATTTTGTAAATTCCCCCAAATTTGCTACAAGATAAATCCTCTTAAATTAATCAAGGTCCACGACACCCTTATGGATGGCAGTCCCATTAAAATATCGAAGAATAAATTTTGTTGAATCGGCAAGTGGTAAAACTTAGATAGCATTTAGTTAATGAAAGACATTGCCCGGCTTTAACCATATAATGTATTTAAACATCAAACATTTGCAAACACGGTAGCTTGACATCAACTGGGGCTACGAGATACGTCATCCAACAATTTTACACCCCACCAATACCCTTGCCACCACTGTTTCTCGGCACTTTAGTGGAACCTTATTAGAATAATATATCATCCCGAGCAACCTTGGTTCCAAGTACACGTTCGCAGACACTATACGATGATTACAAGTTCATTAAAATGAATATAATATTTTTGCCCAAACTCATAAAAAACTCATTCTAAACAATAAAGTTCATCTAAAGATTACGTTATTTATCAAAGCAACGGAACAAATGTTCTGTGTCCACTTGGTCACGCTAATATATATTAACTGTGTGCAGTTCTATATAAATTTTCTGACGAATTACCCGTAATATGCATTTGAAGTATTTAGTACATAAATAACAATTATTTTCATTAGTTTCAAGTAATCACTCTGAAAAGCTATAATTGTACCACATTGTAAAACATCTGCATATTTAAAAGGTATTGTAAACTTGAAAGATCTATTTCTAAGTAAGTGTAAATATTTATTATTTCTATTTAATAGCTCAGAATAAAGGATGTGACCTCGAGGTGCGAGAATACAAATAAACTGAGGTACCGCTTGCTGCCTATAAATTTGCCAAGCTTGGCCAATTTTTGGAACTTTGACCTCAGGCAGCTTAAAATATTCTTCAAGGTTCAAAATTTCAGAAAATATAATAAAAAAATTGATTTTTTGAAAGTTTCAAGATGGTTAGACTCCTTAACTCTCATGGAATTACGAACAAACGAAGCAAATGTATCTGATACGTATAAGTCCGCGTGATGTTCTGTACGGTTACCTGCCCTGTATAGTTAAGATTTATAAAAGATTACATTTGTAACGCAATAAAAACTCTTTAAATTAAAGATATAACAGATAGTATCGTAACAGTAAGATGAAATGGGCAATTAAGTGTAATGCAAAACGCAATCTCAAGGTAGCCGGTTAGTTTGGAATAAAAAATCGTGTGTAGCGGTAGTATAGTCGTCATAATAATATATATAATAACATCTGAAAAAAATTTGAAAACGCAGGAAAAAATAAACGATTCAATAAATACTGGGTGTTTCAGATAATATAACATTCCTTTTAAGGGATAAAATCAGATCCTATAGACACCCCAATAGCGTAAAATTAAAAGCAATACGAATACTAAAATTTCTTTTTTTTTAATAATGACGAATCGACTATGCACATGTTTTCAAATATGATAAATATCATCGAGTAAGTGTTTTTTACTAAATAAACGTTTCCCGTAGTAGAGCAGAATTGTACGCGTTTATTTTAGCTTTTGAAGCAGATCCATAAAAACAAGACTGCAAAATGATACACCTTTTTAAATGTCAGTGGTCGATATCTTGACAAACGAAATTATGCAAATTTACTTCAGTTACTAGATGCGTTTCGTTGTCTAACCAGTGTTTTAATAATAAAAACTAAATCGCAAATTGTGCCCATCTACACCGAGTTCAACTGATTGGTGCTTTTATGTTAATAAAATTGGGTAAGTCTGTAATAATGAAGTACCTACATATTTATTAATTATTTATTAATTAATTTGGATGTAAAAATTGTAAAATGAAAAATTAGATTAAGAGATAAATCTGTAGGTGGATTAAAATACTTTATCATTTTTAAATAGTTGTAGTTTCGACAATTTCACAAAAATTATACTAAAGGAATTTGTACTAATGTAGCTGAAATTTTTAAGACAATGTAATTGACCAGTTAGGTAATTAATTATGTATCCGAAAAAAATGTTAGGGAAAATTGCTTTGAAAGCTTCAAAACGTAAGGTAATTACATCAGATCTGATCAATAATATTGTTTTAAAGATATCAATTATTTCAATATTACTCTAATATCACTTTTTTAAAATTGCGTATAAAACAATGCTTGATTATTCTAACGAATTGGGTAAATATTATGTCATTCCTTTGAATACTGTTATAAAACCAACTAGAAAAATATAGAACGTGTTTTAGGTCTAATCGACTAACAATTTATGTTTTTATTTTACTACGTTTAAATCCATTTATTTAATGGACCATACTTCATAATTACTTACTTATACACAAAGGCAGAAGGAATTCGTGTAAATGCCAATTTTTGCGGTAGAATCTACGCATGCATCATAAGTCGTGCTCAGTTATGTATTTAAAACAATGGTGATTTAGTTGAACATTTTTTTTGAAGATATTTTAACGGTAAGTTTGGTAATATCCATTTTGTTTCTGGTACAAATCTTAAAATGAACAAACAATTAAATTTTCATCTCAATTAACGTATTTTATGGTAAAACAAAAGAACAATTTTTTTTTCAAGAAGTAATTAACGTATAACACGTTTTGCTTTCCTAAAAAACAGGGTCTAGTCAATAATAATTTAAATAAGGATAGCATAAAAGTAATTTTTATTCAACCATTGTATTGAAAAGGTTGAATTTTAATTTTAAATGTAGGATGATGTCATGCAATTTCAGAACTTAAAATCGAATTTTAGGTGTAAAATTAGAAAATGTCAATAAATAATTGCTTAAGCTGTTTTTACATTTAAACACATTTTCTTAGTACGATGCATGACTAAACTCTGTTTTTATTATTAGCGGTTATTAATAAATAACTTCTTCAAAATTGTTAAAAAAATTGTATACATTATTTCTAAATTCTTTCAATTGTGTAAAAGAGCAATCCCCTTATCCTGTTATTTATTACAGTAAACAAATTGAAATGTGCCTGCTACAGCTGTAAAAGTGTATGTTACTATAAATTGATACTGTTAGATAGGTTAGCTGTAATTTTATAAATGATTTAACAGTTTTGGTCTGAATGCAACCATAGGCGGTTAGTTGTATGTACATAATTAGAAAAAAAAGGACATTTTTGTGTTCGTATTTCTTTTAGTTTTACGGGTGTATGTAGGGTCTACTTTTATCCCTTAATAGGAACGTCATTATCTGAAACACCCTGTATACCGTGATATGATCCAAATATAAGAGGTGAGTGTAATTTGTGTGAAATGTTGTAAATTATGAAAGTACTCTGTATACAGGTTGAGTTTAATACAATGAGTATCTTTTTGAATGCTGTTAGAGGAAGATTCGTAGACACTTCTTCAATTAAAAAAAGTATAATGATTAGTTTTCCGTAAAACTCAATTTGAAGTTATAGCATAAATGAAGAACGTGCTTGGTGACTTTTCGTAGTATTTAATTCAAGGTGTGGATTAAATAGGTATGTTTTGGCGTTGTGGTCGATGTGATGTCATTGAAATATTTACGAGGTGGATCTAATAAATTCACTGAACGGTGAACGCTTGAAACATGGTCACGTGCATGCGTAGGCATGCATGGACATGCTGGACCTGTGCTCTGGTTTGCATGCTTTCGCGCTAGCAAGGAATCGGTGGAGGACGAACTGCGTTCGGGCCGGCCATCCACAAGCAGGACAACTACAAACATTGAACTGCGAGTGTTACTAGCAAAAGATCGACAATTGACTTTGCGATTAACAGCAGCAGAAATGGGCATTGGCAAAGACACAGTGGGAGTCATCATCGATGAAGATTTAGCTAAGCGCAAGGTTTGTTCACGACTTGTGCCGCACATCCTAACAGACGAGCAAAAAGCAAGATGTTTTAAAACGAGTGGCGATTTCATCGCCATGTGTGACCGGGATCCGTCCTTTCTGGGTTCCCTTGTCACAGGGGACGAGTCCTGGCATTACCAGTACGACCCCAAAACGAAAAGCCAATCAATTGAAGGGCGGTCACCTTCTTCCCCGCGACAAATAAAGAGCCGCATGCAAGAATCTAAGGTGAAGACCATGTTGATCGCATCTTTTAACAAAGAGGGCATCATCCATAAGGATGTGGGTCCCGTATTCTATTTGGAGGTTCTCAAACGTTTGTTGCAGCGCATCTGGTGCATTAGGCCACAGATGATTCAAACCAGAAAGTGGATGATACTGCACGACAATGCATCATCGCATACGGGCATCATCGCACGCCAGTTTTTGACTCAGCGTGGCGTGACAGTTTTGGAACACCCACCCTACTTTCCAGATCTTACTCCTGCTGACTTTTTTGTTTTTTCGTGTTAAGGAGGTTCAAAAACGCATTTCTGAAAGCGATTCCGACAGTTTCCAGAAGCTATACGAACGTTGCCAAAAGTGTGTTGTGTCGCATGGTGACTACTTCGAAGATCAATCTCCAATGTTTATTTGTTTTTATGATTTTATTATACCATTCATCGAATTTATTGGACACAAATATACTTATCTAGGTCGTACAATGCACATTTCTCATAATTCCATGTTTTAAATTGTTTTCATGTAAAAAATAGTATAATTCCTTAAAGAAAATGACCAACCCTTGTTCCTTAAAAGTTTGATACTTCCGTAGTAGGGATAGATTTATATCTATTACAGTACGAGCACGAAGTTATAGAAAGTGCCATTTTTGTTACGATAGCATTTAATAAAACATCTGCTTTGTAATTTTTATTTGCTATTACATATATATGTATGTATGAATTTGAACTACTTGAAAATGATTGGAATTCCCCATGGTCCTTACGCATTAAACTTGTTTGTTTACACTTTTTAAATTAGTACTTATTGAATGTAATGTTATTTTCCATAGCTTGTTTCTCATTTTTTGAAAGACGTAATAATATACAAAGTAAATTTATTTTCTACATTTAAGATATAACAAAATGTGTGATCTCGTTTTAAAAAACAAATATAATTTTGCTGACTCAAGGGCGGGATATCAATTTCATTTTATGTGCTGTGGTAAACAGTTGTTGAAAGGTGTATTCCAATAGTAAAGAATTGCATTTTACAGAAACAATTTTATGATAACAATTCGAAAAATTTTATTTTTAAGATGAACATTTTTGAAAACTTAGATTCCCGATAGCTTTAGCTCGTAGCTCTTACACAGATATCCATTATATCAGATACACCCTGTATATAAGTTGAATATATTAAAATAAATATTATAAAAAATATTCTACAAATAGATAAGTTCAATTTAATATCAAAATTTTACACTGAATATTAAAAACCAAAAAGATTGAGTGCAAATATATTAACATGTAGACAAATAATTTATATAATTACTCTTGGTAACCATGCCTTTAATTAAATTTGACAGGTTTTAATTATTAAAATGCAATTGAAAACGTAATAAAGTGCATCAAAGATCGAGATAAACGCGAATTATTGCGGCCGCATTAATTGTTTTTGATAAGCAAAAAATTAGTTAAATACTACATAATTAACAAATATTCATCAATAAATACTGGAGCTTTAACAAATTATGTTTAATTCACGTTTTCTAATAAGATGTAATTAAAATAACTAGTCCGGACTTGACAGAATTTAAGCAAAAGAATTAGATTAACCGGAGTTCGTACTCGCCTTGAAACTTAAATTTTTGCTATACCGTACTTAAAAATCCATAATTTTTATTAAACATTTTTTCCGAATTTGAATTCATAATTTAGGTATAACATACTGTTTTATCACGTAGGAGGTTTTATTAAATAACGCCAATATTTATAAGAACAAAATAATAGTTACTCTTATTTTCCATGTTTAATTTTTTTTAAATTGTGGATAAACCTTAATTTAGTTTTATTTTGGAATAAATGTTTAAATTTATTAGGTATTATTTATTGTATAAGGCTCGTACTTTTATTTATTATCTCAGTATTTATTTATCATTTGGTAAATAACTTCAATAGGTACTCTTAAACACAAATTTCTTAAAAACTGTCTTATTTATAAAAATGGGAAGAACGCCCTTATGAAATTTGTCCTGATAACTCTGGGTTTGTTTTAGGTTACTTAAAAGTCCTTAATTTTAATTTCTTGAAAAGAGTGCAAAACCTGTTAATGCTTGATATATTATGAATACTACATATAAAATAAAAATTTAGAATTTACATGTAGGTTTTAGTTAAGAAGAATTGTGAAATTAGTACTGCAGCAACAAAATTTAATACGGACTCTTTCAGAATTGCTGTGCTAACAACAATTACATAAAAGTGTACATACAGTTGAATGTTAGTATTTCTACAATATATGATACGGATAAAAATACTTATTTACTGTGGTAAACCGTATTATTAAAGGCGTTCTTGGAATTGGCCAATATTGATTTCTACGTAGTTCAAATGCTAAACAATTGTAGAATAATATATTAATATTTAGAATTAATGAGTAAAAAATAATAGTACCTTTCGGTTTTTCTAGTTCATTAAATAAAATTTCATTATATAATAAATTTATTTAAATTGTAATATAACATATTTAATATCAATTAAAACAACCATGTTTTGTCACTAATTCAAATTCGTATATGGAAGTAAAGAGTAATAGCGTCACGTTTAGATAAAAGAGCGATTATTATCAATAATGACTTTTAATACCGTTAGAGTCGTCTAGCGGTTAAAGTTGTAAACTACAAAATAGTTTTTAAGGTAAAACTTCAGAATTATTGATTTGAATGGGTGTAAACTAATTCAAGGGTAAAAACATAACGATATTTGATGCGATATATCTATTAATAGGCAAAATATCGATTGTAATATAACAGATTGAATTACAAAAAGGACTTTCAAATATTGGATTTTTATAATTGTAATTAATATTACTAAGGAGTTTTGAATTAACTTAATGAAGAAAATACTATGTAGGAAAATTTACCGAAAAAAATTTGTTACAACTAAACCAGAATATACAACCAATTTAGTTAAAATTAATTTGATTACAATGTGAGCACCATGTTGGTTAATTGCTCTCACTTGACATAAAACATTTAAAGAGGCAAAATTACATTTGTATGTACGTGGCTAGTTCAGTAAGTCAAGTAAAAATGCAAGATATGGTGTCACCAGATAATATCAATATTATTAAGTTAAAATACATTCCTCCAGATGACGTGATACTAATTTTCAAGAGCATCTGCCGATTAATAACATCAATTTATAGTGAACAACTTGTATTGGTTTCGCTGGAATGGAAAAAGTGATTTTCGTGTTCTTATCAAATATCATTTTCTGCATGGAATGCAATTACAGATACAAAACAGAATAAATCATAATAAATATTATCGAGACTCTGCTCTATCAATTAAAATGATTCATAACTGGCTTAATGATTTTCATTGCCGTCGTAAGAGCATTCGCGATGGTGAGCGGGCTGGAAGGCCAAAGATGCCCGTACATTAGACATGACAACAAAGTGCAGATCGTCGAGTGAACTTGCGTGAGATTGTGTTGGCTTTAAACTTGTTAATTGGTACAGTGGTTTCAATTATACAGGGTGTAAAGTAAATAGTGTACGTTTTTATAACAGGTGGTAGGAAATCGAAAATAGAGCAGAAAATGTGGTATAACTTTTTTCGCTATCGCCAACCGTTAGCGAGATATTTCAAATTAAAGTTACTGCA
>JAHWXV010214654.1:0-13308 GCA_024586415.1 Phrixothrix hirtus | reverse complement strand
CTTCTACATGAAATTAGAACAAATTTGTGTAAACAAATACTTACTAACTAATAAATTAATTAAAGGAACAAAACGAGTAAAAGAAGGGATCCCCAATTTACTTATGTAAAATCTACTTAACACTTAACAAGATATTGACCCCTTGAATTTAAGGTGGTCCTAAATAGTAATAATTAACTATAATAACTGTTTATTTTCAATTTAAATTTAAAAGAGTTCACACAATTAAATAACAAAAATGTCTAACTGAGATTTGACAGCAGTAACTTCCCCAGAGAATGGTTAATATGATTATTAGAAAATATCGGGGTTGTCATGTGGAATAGACCTTGATAACAGTAAATTCGCCACTTACTTGTGAGTGCGAAGATTTGTGACTTTATTGGCGTGATACAATGACTGCCTTAGTTTTCTTTATATATTTTATCTGGGATACTTTTCCAAACGTCTGAAGGCCCCTTTTGGCCTAGTAGTACGAGGATTAAGAATTTTCGACCCAATTCCTATTTGATTTGTCAGAAGCGCCCAATAGCCTGATTTTTCTTTAAATTTCAGACTGTCGTTAGTCGATACGGGTAACTAATTTATAACTGTTAATTCGGAAACGGCAACGCACTCAATAGAATTCAATGCAGTATTCCTTTAGCTTGAAATTGCCGGGAAAGGGGTAGATTGGTGGTTACCAGTTATTTATAGAAACCAACATGAATTTGCGAGAAGCTGAAATTGTACATTGTTTTTACATTCGTAAACCAGGGGTTTTCAAGAGTTCTTTATTACCAACGAGGTTTGTAATAACCTGAAAATCCCTATTTGTTAATTTTGATATTAAATGAATACGGGTATTTTACATCTTCGATTATATTATCGATTTCCTATATACATGGTGTTTCCAAATTAAAGATAAAAGTCGTAGTATTTTTAGACGCGCTTACAAAATACCGTTTTGTATTTTAATGATACATATATTTAGCATGTATGCCACCTATTACTGTTGCTTTTTCGTGTTAAGTATGTATTATACGCTAATTCAAATGAATCATGCATTAATAATTTTGTTTTGATTTAACGAAATTGACAGGAAGAATTAAGCATTATTTTCTCTGTTAATTATTTTCTTAATTGCTTGATTGTTAATGTTAATGATTGGGCTAATGAATGTAAATGATTTATTCATTACACACAATTGGTTCATTGCCGTTTAATTAGTCACACTAATCACTTGAGTAAAATCTTGATGGTTAGCACAACTTCAATTCCAAGTCGTAAATAAGTTTATTCTTAAGGCTTAGAACAAGTTGAAAATGAAAACGGATGTGCATCAGAAGACAAGGAATTGTTATTCCGAAGCACATTCTTATTTTTATGGTACTAAACCCATCAAACGATCCTTCGAATGAAAGAATAGGCAGGAGAAAGGTTATGTAACTAGTGAACAGGGACACTAGAGCCACGAGCCATAAACCACGAGACAAGTAAGAAATTTTAAAAATATTAGGCGCACTGAAGACCACAAGGATTCAGGAGCCAAAAAATACAGGCAAGAAGCTGGAAAGATTGAAGATAAGAAAGTTAATATGTATTATTAAACGAATGCCAGCAGAAATCATGCAATTCAATCAACTAGCTGCAGAATAGCACCAATTGGGAGAAGGAACTAAGAAGGTATTAATAGATGCAAAGAAGGAGAGTTATCGAAGGGGGACCGTGTCAATCGCATCCAAACATTTACTTAAGATAGAAGAAAAATGGGAGCAATTTATAAAAAATGCTACTAAAATGCAGAAATCAGGTCAAATAAGTCTTAATAATTTTACATGCAAGTTCAAAGAACAAGTACAGGCAGAATGTGAAGAAGAAAAAGAATTATTTATAAAAATAATAAATGAAGGAAGGGCTGAAACAGGGGAGAAAAACGAAGGAAATAAGGCGCTACAAATGTTTCAGCGAACATTATCAACACGAAATTCCAACAATTATTTAAAATATTAATAGATGAGAATCCAGGAATATCACAGGTAGGAAAACATGCAATATTTAAAAATGTACGTAAGTGGAGAGCCAAACAGCCGAATTTAGCTTTTACAAATATCGGAAGGCAATTAAAAGCAGTATGGGAAATACTGCAACAGAGGTATGAAAATAAAAGACTACTATTTTCATAACTGGTAAACAGAATGTAAGATTTACCGTTTTTAATGGGTGAGTCAATAATAAAACTAAAACAAATTCATCATACAACACTAGAATCTGCGCAAGCGCTACAAAATTTAGGAATAAAAATCTAAGAATGTGGGTCAGTAATCTCACAAATAATTATGAATAAATGGAAATTCAAACTTTACATGAAACAATATAGTTTAAAAGGAAAGAATTTTAAGCATTAGAAGCATCATCAGGACAACAGCAAGAGCAGAGATGTGTATATTGTAGGCAAGGGCATAACATTATGACATGCAAAGAATTTAGCAGCTTAAATAACACAGAAAGGAACGAATCAGTGAGGAGAAAAGAATTATGTGTAAATTGTCTGAAACACAGCAGCCGCGAGTTTTGTAACAATTAAAGTAGTTGTAGAATTTGTGGAAGAAGGCATCATATGTTAATACACATAGAAACACACCAAGGTAATAGTAATAACAATAATTTCAGCACAGCAACGATGCATAAAAACATGTATTTCAAGGTCAAGCAAAAAAATAGGAGCAAATGCCAGGTGGGAGAAGCCTCAAACAAAAGTTAAAGAGTAAACATCAACAAATTATGCACAGAGAGAACAAAAAAATGTATTACTAGTAACAGCGCTAGTAAGAGCAAGAACATACGAAGGAAAACAAGAACTGCTAAGGATATTAATTAATCAGGGATCTCAAGCCACGCTAACAACAGAAGAAGCAGCAGAGAGGTTAGAAATACCAAAGCAACCGATAAAAGCAGAAGTAACAGGACTGGGGAGCAAAGATATAAATAAAGTAAGACACAAAATAACTGTAGTGCTATACCCAAAGTTTCCGAGTAAAATCATAGTAATGACAGTATCTTTAATACTACCCAAGCTGACAGTGTCATTACCAGCAAGACCGTTAAAACAAGAAAGAGGGAAATGGAACAGCATTATATTAGCAGATCCAACGTATAACGATCCAAGACCAATTGATTTGTTATTAGGAGCAGAAGATTATGGAAAAATTTTGGAAGGCATAATATAAAAATACGAGCAAGTGTTACTAGCACAAAAAACAAGGTCAGGTTGGATATTATCGGGAATAATAACAAAACAGGAAGAAAAAGCCATAGAAGTAAAAAGCATGACAATACAGACAAATGATCTAGCAAGATTTTCGAAATTAGAAGAATTACCCGAAGAAAGACAAAGAACAGAGAAAGATGAATAATGTGAGAAAAATGTTGAAGAACATTACACAAGAAGAGAAAATCGGTCATTTGTAGTTGGAATTCCATGGTAAACGATACAAAACAGTTAACAGAATCAAGAAATAAGGTAGTATCAAGGTTGCTACAGAGAGAAAAGAGGTTTCAAGCAGAAAAGCAGTACGAAAACTAGTACAAAGAATTCATGAAAGAGTATGAACAATTAAGGCGCATGGTAAAAATAACGCAAACAAAACAAAATCAAGGATATTCCCTACCATGCCATGCAATGCAAACATCTGAGGAATTCAGAATAGTATTTGATTGGTCCAACAAAGCAGCAAAAGAGGAGAACATAAATGGCAGAATGCACACAGGGCCAAGATTACAACAAGAATTGTTTGACATAATAGTGAGATGGAAGAAGCATAAAATTGCATTTACAGCAGACATCGAAAAAATGTTCCATCAGATAAAGGTAAAAGAAGAAGACCAAGAATTCCAAAATATAATATGGAGAAAAAGTACGACAGAACCATTGGTAGAATACAAGCTAACAACTGTAACATATGGAACGAAAGCAGCACCATACTTAGCAATTAAGACGTTGCAAGCATTAGAAAAGGAAGAAGAAGGAAGATATCCAAGAGCAGCATAAAAACTATGTTGATGACTTGATTTCAGGGGCGGAAAATGAGCAAGAAGGTGTAGAACAGTGTAAAGAATTAATGTAGTTATTACAAAAAAGAGAATTTACGCTGAGAAAATGGTTGAGTAATAGCCAAGATGTCTTGGACAAAATTCCAGAAGAGTTGGCAGTCATGAAGGTAGTGAAGATAAAAGAAGCAAATTAAGATGAATATAAAGAGACAAGATTATTAGGAATTCAATGGAAAGCAGTAAGAGATGAATTTTTGTCCAAAGTAAAGCAAGGGAAGAATACAAATGCACAAAAAGACTGATATTGGCGGGGACTGCAAAATTATTTGATCCGTTAGGACGGTTGGCGCCAGTTTTCGTAACAGTTAAATCTATAATCCAAGAGTTATGGAAGGAAGAGGGTGAGTGGGACAAAAAAGTACCAGCACAACTTGAAGCAAAGTGGAAAGGTTTAGAACAGAATTGACGGAATTAAAAAAAATCAGAATACCAAGATGGATCGGTTACACCAAACAAACAGAAACTGAGTTGCACGGATTTTGTGGTACATCAGAAAGAGCGTATGGGGCAGTAGTGTATGCAAGAATGAAGAATGAAAATGGAAGATGGAAAATGGAATTATTAGTAGCAAAAACATAAGTAGCACCAAGTAAACAAGAGAGAAGAATACCGCAATTGGAATTATGTGGGGCAACATTATTAGCCAAATTAATGGAAAGATCAGAAAAAGCATTAAAATCACAAAGTCAAGACTGCAGCATGGTCAGATTCAATGATCACGTTAGGATGGATTAAAGCCGGACCAGAAAATGGAAAACATTTGTGGCAAATAGAGTGGGATAAATAAGATAAAGAATTCCGGAAGTAAAATGGCAACACATAGATACCAAAGAAAACCCTGCGGATAAGTAGAGGGATGACACCAAAAGAACTAAAATAAAACGAATTATGGTGGATAGGACCAAAATAGTTACAAGAAGAAAAGGAGGAAATACAAATAACAACACCCACGCCAAGGAACGAGATGAAGGAGGAGCAATACTGTTTAATAACAAGAGCAACACAAGACGAGGAAAAAGCGAAAAGATGTTCAACATTGAATAAATTAGTAAGGAGTACTGCCTATTGCAGAAGATTTGTAGAAAGATAGAGGAAGAAAACAAAAATAAGTAATGGATTGGCAATAAAGGAGCTAGAAGAAGCTGAGAAAAGAATAGTAAAAAAATACGCAGAAAAAATAAACAATGGAGAAGAAGTAAGTAAAAGCAACAAGTTAGCAACATTAAACCCATTCATAGATGAAGAAGGAATAATAAGGATGGAGGAAGATTAGAGAATTCAAAATTGAGTTACAACCAAAAGCACCCAATTGTGTTGCCAAAAAAAAGTAATTTGGCAGAACTGATAATAAGAGATGCGCACGAAAGATTGTTACATGGAGGAGTGCAGAATATGGTAATATATGCAAGAAGAAAATATTGAATAATAAACATGAAGACCGAATGCAAGAACATAATAGGGTGCTCCATAAGATGTCACAGATATAGGCATTAAGTGCCGCAACAGATTATGAGAAATTTACCAAAGGCAAGGGTGTCCGAATCATTACCATTTATACACACAGGAGTGGATTATGCTGGAAGAATTTAAATAAAAGCAACAAAAGGAAGAGGAGTCAAGTCGTATAAAGGATACATAGTAATTTTCGTGTGCATGTCAACAAAAGCATTGTATATAGAGGTGGTCAGTAATTTGACAGCGGAATAATTTTAGCGGCATACCAGAGATTGATGGTGAGAAGAGGAAGATGTTCACACATGTACAGCGATAATGAGACAACATTTGTGGGAGCAAACAGGAAGTTTCAAGAAGAAGTACGAAGAGCAGTGAAAGATAACAAATTAAAGGAGTTGTTACCGACAAGAGGAACGCAGTGGCATTTCATTCCACCACCAGCACCCCATTTTAGAGGATTATGGGAAGCAGGAGTGAAGCCGGTGTAGCAATATCTGAAGAAAGTAATTGGAGATACGATGCTCATGTATCAAGAACTTAGTATACTAACACAAAATATTGAAGCGTGTTTGATTCGAGACCATTATGTGCAATGAGTGAAGACATAAACGATGAAACAGCACTAACACCAGGACATCTTCTGATTGGAAGAGAATTAGTCACACCACCAGATGCAATAACAACACTGATTGATGGAAAGTTACCATCAAGATGGAGAGAGCTGGAAAAAATAAAGAGAATGTTTTGGCAAATGTGAACCAAAGATTATTTACATAACCTGCACCAAAGAGAAAAATGGAAAAAATGAAACAAAACTTAAAAGTGGGGGACTTGAAAGAAGTTAACATATCACCGACGCAATGGCCAATAGGAAGTGTCGAAGAAGTTTTTTCAGATGAAAATGGATTAACGAGAGTAGCATCAGCGCAACAAAAGGGAAAATATATAAACGACTTGTAATGTGTACCTGAAATTAAGTACAAAATACCTTTACTGTTCTGATTATAATTGTTTGTTTCATATTAAAAAGTTATTTTGCTTCTCTAAATTTAATTACACCTTAATGTAATTTGCTTTTGCTAATGATTTATTTAACATTTCATAATAGCACACTGTATCTATTTATATTTCATTTCGCTAGATTAATTAATGATTAGTTAATGAATTAAGTTGTAGTTATTATTTGCAATTTGTATAAAGTTAAATCATTTCTTTGTTTATAGCAAAATAGTAATAGTAATTGATATTTGTAAATAAACGTTAAAGTTCAAAAACAAGTCATGACCTGGATAATTTCGTTTGTCTGAGGGAAATAGATTATGGTTAACACCTTTTGGCATACATGTGTTATCAACTAAATGGAGATTTCGAATTAATAATTAGTGATTTCCCGCTTAGCGTTAATTAAATACGCATTTTTGAAAATATTTTCAGCTCCGCCGTTTATTTAGCTATCCGTACATATAATTTAATCCATGATTTATTTCCAGGTAAATGCATAATTAGTTTTAATTATTTTGTAAGGCAATTAATTGTTTAAAGATATCCTGGGTAATTATTATCACACCTTTACATAATTAATTTGCCAAATCAACCGTTCTATGTTTATTTTTCGAATTACGAGACAAAGTATATATAAAATCGAAATATGCTTTCTTTGGAAAACCATATAAATATAAGGTAGAAATTAGAATTTTTAACAGTCTTCTCCTTGCCTTCGAACGAAGAGGGTTATGAACAAGACTTTTAAAAAACGCTCTTCTAGCGAAAATCCGTTTTATATTTAGAACAGTCTTTCTTTCTCCTTCGAGTGAAGAAGGTTTCGAATAAGACTTATTGAGAGCTCTTCAAGCGCAAATCCGTTTATATATTTCGCGAAATATTCGACTGAGATGTAATATTTAATTTAAACAATTAATTAAATATTACTGAACCGGTTAGTATTCGCTATTCCATAATGCGTTAATGGAAGACATATATTAAAACCTGGATCCTAGCTAGTAAATTCATTTAAAAGGCGTGAAATTATTTAATTAAATTCATTAACTGAGAAACATTTCACGAGAAATTGACAGGGTTCAATAATTTTTCAAACAGCTGATACAGCAAACATTTATGACATACCGTTTGCAATCAAATATAAACAATAAATTAAATTTGGTTATTAGCGTCATCCTTACCTGGATTGAATACCCATTGACGCATGAAAAAATATTCGATATCTTCTTGAAGAGACCGAATTCTCAAAACTCACATCAATAATGCTCAAAAACGTTAATCATCGAACAACTAGCACTGTAACTCTTAACACAAGTTAATATAACGGTGTTGCAAAGTAAAGCCGTTACCGCATAAGTACGTTCGAACTCAGTCATCTTTAATGAACAATTAGCTGTGTCAATGTCATTAATTTTTGTCCAAATCGAAATTAATACATTCAGACGAACTCTATTGTGATTTAAAATAAAGAACTACAGTACGCATTTGTTCTCGTAAAGGTTGTTAACCAAACTGAAATCATTTTTGAAATATTCATTGTACAAAATAATTTATTATAAAGAATCTTTATTTATAATATCAATAAATGTAAATATGTATAAATTAATATCTGTACATAATTTATGACATGCATTTTAAAATATAAACACAACTGGTTAAAAATAAATTTCAATTCAAACTGAATCTTTATTATTCAAATGATCTCAGTAAAAGTCATTTTAGTTCATTCCACATAACAAGATCTCTTCCGCTCATAACTAATAACTAATAGCTATACTTTTGTTTGTACAGGAGATAATGTTCTTTTTGCACAAACTAATTCGATTTATTTGTTGGAAATTTTCCAGTAATTACTTCCACTAATCGTACGAATTCTGATAATTTATGAGGCGTGCCATCGTATAATAACCATTAATCTATTATTTCGCCTAAGCAACGCAAAGTAACCACATTTTTAATCAGTTAACCGTTAAATAGGAGAACCGAAGGTTTATACACGTGATACGTTCCAGAAAAAATGCGCACCTTTTACTTAAATCAAGGATATGTTTGTGTTTTGTTCTTCACGATTACTCATGACATTTGAAAGCCCAGTTTAAAGTGGTTCTTGGATAGCCTGTGTCAATTCACCTACACTGAAAAGCACAATGTCATCCGCCTATGCATTATTAAATACTAAATGACCACTGGCATATAATATGTTATTGGTAGCAACTAAAAATAGAGTAGCGAAGTCTGTGGCATTTGATTGCGGAAAAAATGGGTTTCCAAGAAACGACTACTTATCCGTACCCCTAATTTGCGATTTTTTAAAAAGTTTCGTTTGTGCAAATGAAGTATCTTTAAAAACTCCATTCTTATTTGAGAATAACAAAATCCCAAGTGGTATTAAACCATTTTTAATATCAATGGAAACCGCTAATGCATGCAAATTGAATAGCTAAGAGCTGTTGATAGTATTTACCATCTGTACAAATGCGTCCGTCGTGAAATGGCTTTTACGGAAACTAAACTAGGAAGGAACAAGTAGGTTGAGATTTTCTATAACCCAAAATAATCTACTGTTTCCTAGTATTTCTACTACATCGCGATACAGATACGGGTCTAAAATGTGATAGTTCTGAGGAATCGGCTAAGCTAAGTATGGTAATGACAATCACCTGATTCTGTATTTCCATATATTCTCTAAATTCACATCAAACATTTAATGTCGCCAATAGTTAAGGTTTCAGCGTGGTTGCGAAAAGTTTCATAAAAATAGTAGGGATTTCATCAGGCCTCGGGGTACTACCCTTAGAGCTCACAATGGCTAATTCGAGTTCTTCTATTGTGAATGCTAAATTATGTGAGAGCATCCCAGCGCAAATAAAGTCGGAAATCTCCACTGGTTGTAATTAGTCAGGCTCAGAGTTGCACAATTGTGCAAAACCTATTTCTCCCATTTAGCATATCGATGAAATAGCGGGGCAGATGCTACATTCCCGATTGCCTTAACTCTTCCCCATACGTTATTAGTTGGTGTTTCGTTTGTTATTGAGGAGACAATTTCTTTGCTAAGATCTCCTTCTCGCTCGTTTCGTCTGATACTCTACCAGAATATTCTTCTTATGGAGGGGTTTAAATACTTGAAATGACTGCGTCCTACCTCTCACGATAATTACTATCTTTTCTGCGTTTATAGATGGTGCCTTCTACTGTTTTGGAAATACACAGATTAATAGCCATGATTTCAGCTATCGTTAGGAATATACCACTTTGTAGGGACGGCAACAGTGTATCGCTATAGTGAATCCGATTAGCTTAGCTGAGAAGCCATCTCTTGGAGTAACCGAAGGGGACGTTGTATGTCCCTCCTGAGATGTTATTGTCAGGAAGTGGTCGCTGTGATGTAGGTCTGGATCTATGAACCGCGATATCGATTGCAATAGGGCCTTTGAATAAATCGGGAGATCGATAACCGAGAGAGTACCATTACCAAAATAGAAGTGAATGGCTGATCCAGTATTCAATAAACAAATATCTTCGTCTTTCAGAAGCTATTCTATAATGCGATTGAGATTATCTGTTCATATTGATTTCCGTATATTTTTGACATTAAGCTCATCCATTATTAGAAATGAGCAGGGTGGTTGTTCAACGAGAGAATTAAGAACTTATGCAAGCTTGCCTAATTATGGGAGATAAATAGAACGCCGGATCATTTTGACCGAATATTTATTTCTTACGGCTATGGCCAGTAATGACGTATTGAGTGGGAGATTACCTACCTTATACTTGTTATCAATAGCTAGGGCTACAGTAGCACTTGCTCCATATGGCCTTGCCTGCTCCAAGCGAAATATCTGGTAATCTTTTAATGTTACGGTTTCGGTTTGAACCCTTAAATATAAAACAAGTAGCCCCATATTGCTTAACCAGAAGAGCAACGTCAGGTACGTTGTGTTGAAAATATTTATAGGTTTGATCAGTGCATTATTGCAACAAAACATTTCGACGTATCTATATTTTTCATTTATGGATAAAGCTCAATGTAGTTCTAAGTATTTGAGATTGTAATTGTATACCAAAGCACCAAGATGAGTTGCAGTACCTGTTGCAAAAAAATATGTTGAAAATCCGTCCAAATTTTAACAATATTTTCGAAGTTTATGCTATTTTTTCGATCAAATGAACTTATGAATAGTTTCCATTTACAAACCCGCAAAAGCGGATGTGTGTGTGTGTGTGTGTTAATAAGTGGGGAAATCTATTTCTACAATTTTAAAATGACCGAATATGGGGATCCGAAAATGATCACTATAGTGATGATGCACGACTTGTACAAGTTTTTAATAATTACGATTTCATGGTATTCAATGACGACTCTCGTACAAAAGTATGAAATGATTAATAGAAATAAAATAAATTGTCTATTGCCTGAAAAGCTGATTTGGTAAACACGCGTTCACTGTATCTCCTAAGAAATCCGCTATACATTTTTAAATAGACATAGACTGAACACTCATAAAAAATTAAATGAGTGGGAAAAACTCATTAAAGGCGGCGATATTTTAGACAAAAAATTCATATCTTTGTCTTACTCAATTTATGATTACAATTTTTAAATGAAACCTAAAAATTCAAATTTTACTTACAAATTTCTTTGAAGTGAGGAGCCCAAAATATAACATTTTCTAAGCCGAACACGCCATCAGCTATATTTATCCTTTTTCCTCCCGGTAATATACTAATTACAGAAGTGTAACTTTTCATTGTAGATACTATATTAATTATTTTAGCTGGTAGGACTCCAAAATACATGTATTGAACTAGGTAAGTGAACTTAAAAATATTTATAAAAATATATGCATAATGTAGCGTTCGATAATAAATACCAAGCTATCACTAGAATTTTGGATGTTGATTATTTCTTCATTTATAAACCTTAATCTTTCCATCGTTGAATTTACTTCACTGTTTTGTTTAGCGATGGCTAGTCTCATTGTAAGCCCAATGAAATTATTATTTAGTTTTAAATCTCCTGAGCGTAACTCTTCCAGTGAGCTGTTTAATAATTGATGTGCTTTTGTGGTTGTTGGTAGAAGAATTGTTAAATATTCTGGGGAATTCTGTGATCGCTAAAAATGGTAAAACTTAATTATAATGTAACAAAATTAGAAATAACAATAATTTTATAGAACATTTCAAAGAACTAAGATATAATTGTGATAGATCCATTATAACTAGTCATAGCATTGAAATTTATTACATCGGCGTAATGACTAATTTTATTCCTTACTATTCTGGAGTTTTCATGAATTCTCCGTTCTATATAAATAGCAGTTTAAATTCCTTTAGTTTTAGTTTTGCTTAGAATATTGTATTGTTAAAAGCTGTCATAAATAAATAGAAATATAAACATTTTGTAACTGAAGTACAAGTTAGTCAACATCCTGTTTATAGATGTTGAATTAGAAATTAGTATTACATTAAAATAAATTAATTTAGTCAGAAAATGCAAAAAATGCAAGTTGCAATCACTGAAATAAGGGATGATAGGTTAAGAACGACGAGAACTAAATCTAATATGACCCATGGCAGTCGACAGTTCCATAAATAAATAACTTAAAAAATCCAGCTATGGGTTTTAATTAATAAAGATATCCATTTCAAAACTAGTACTGGTACCAAAAATTCTATCAATAAAATGAGATTCCAAATAAACAATGTGAAGATGTATTACATGGCAACTCAGCCACCGAACGACTAAGTGAAAAAGGAAGTACGCCATGGCGACCCTGCCAAACAGACCAGAAAGGCCACGTGCCGACTACTATGTAAAGTGTAAATGAAACTTTATAAATTAAAAATTTTAGATACAACAAATAGTGGGTTCAACAGTTAGTACAGAAAAGACGAAATAATCATTGCCCAGGCTGGAAACATAAGTATAACAACGAATTCAGGAGGGACAGCATAAATTACAGTATGGATAAGTATAGTTACAATGACAATTATTCCTACAAAAATGGTATGGAGAAGATGCAGAAAAGGAATTCGGAAGGAAACTCAGAAGGAAGTTGCAAAGCCAATTAGAGTTTAAGAGGTGCAACGGTTAGTTATAATTATATTAGTACTAAGAACTTTAACTAGACAATATAATAAATCAGTATTTATAAGTGAGTGATATTTTAGAATGCAAAATATTTTTAAGTGAAATTGATGCTTTTAAAACTTTTAGAATTAAAGATAATCAGGATAGACATAGGAAATTACCATATAATCTAGCTAAACTTGGGGAAGTAAATGACTAATTAGAAAAATTAGTTAGAGTAAGAGAAAGTTTTAACAGAAACGAATGCAAATTTGAGGAAATACAAGAGGTTAAAAAGTATATTAGTAAAATAGAATCATTATTAGTTGAAACTCGATCCATTTTTGAAAGTCCGGTTAACATTTCAAAAATTCAGAAATTTAATTTAAAGACAGCGGCAAGTTAATCGTTTCAATGAGGTTGTAAGATGTTGTATCCACACATTACATGCTGATGATACAAGGAACTTAAGGGGGAGCCTTATACATGCATTTTTTAATAGTTGTAAGGGTTTCGTAGCCATCTAATTATAAGCTTATTATTTTAGAATTCTATCTAAATATTTTTGATGTTAATTGACGTAAAGGTAATGATTGTATAGAAATAGATTTTCAAATAAATTAATTTACAGCTTACAATAACGTCTTGAACTTTCACAAAAATCACCTTAGTTTACTTTCCGATTATTT
>JAHWXV010214633.1:0-11014 GCA_024586415.1 Phrixothrix hirtus | reverse complement strand
CTAGCGAATTGCAGGCTCACTTAGTTGCAATACAGGAAAAGGCTAAATAAAATTTGACAGCTGTCAGATTGAAGTTTGACCAAACTTTCTAACATTCACATATGTGGGAATTGACAACTATCCTGGTAGCTTAGTGCATTAGAGCGTTTATCTACCGAATAAGAATTCCCTAGTTAGATTCTCGGCTCAGGATGTTGTATAAAAACTAAGAAATTTAAAAAATTACAATATATAGACTTCTTTAAAGCGATTCTTGCCTAATGCGATCGCGATAACCATTAAAAGTAAGTTTTAGCCTAATAAACTATTTGAGAAGACCAGAATTCCACAGAGGATGTTTGTTAATATTTATCAACTAAGCAAAAGTTGCAATTGGTATTAGAATCGTCAGCTTTTGTCAACTTCTCTTGCAATTGCTAATAATTTAAAAAGCTTCACCTAGAAGTATAGCCAGACATGTATGTTATTATGTTCATGTTTTTATTTACCGAATTGCAGTTTCCATAACAAGACAGATATAGCTTGAATTCATATCTAACATTTTTCAAATAGGATTATTGAATTTTAGAAGGCAGCTCAAGATAGATAATTAGTGTAAATTATAAGGAAAGCTTGCATAATTTGTTCGTCTTAATAACATGCCAAATATGCTAATAATGCAACTACCATTAAACAGAAACGATGGTACTCCACTCTCTATTTCTAAAAGTAATCGTATTCACACATTCAAAGAAAAAAAATAACTAGCAGTCTTTCAAAATAATAATTTTTGAAAAAAAGAAAAATGTACAATTTAGAACAATTACTTCTAAATCGTAACGTGCCTCCTGTTTCGTACTGCGTTATCTAATCTCTACAAACATCACAAAAATCTATCCCCGTATGTGGTTCGTGTACCCACACATTGTACTGCGAGCATTGAACCATGCTTTCTTTTGGTTTTATTCACACATATTGCAACACATACTTTCATTCTCTGCGTGTTTTTGTTCATTTTGTTATGGAATATCTTACTTTTATTGCTAGTTTTCTATTCTTAAAATTTCTTAGTCATTTTAGTTAGGTTTTCCGTTACCATTTTCATTTTACTTTGCTTTGATTTACTTTTACAGCATTTCTATAAGGACTCTCTGTCAATACTTTCGAACATGGAGATCCTCTAAATAATTCATTTTGAAATGCTGCAATGCATGTCTTTCGAGGAGTCTGATGAAAAACCAGGACGGCAACGTATGTTGTTGTAATTGGACACAATGAAGGTGGAGCTGGATGAATGCAAAACAGATTCAGGTAATTATAGTTCTACGGTATCGAAAATTGTCCTAATGACTTCAGATTCTGTTTCAGATTGCATTAATTCTTTAGTTTCTTTTACAACAAATCTTTGATCTCTTATTATATGGCGATAGCATGGTTGCATTTAACATGCTTCAAAACCATGTCTGGCGGTTTCTATACAAATTGCACGTGGATATACGATTCCCAAAATCCAGCTAACGTTTAACTACTTTGTAACTGGCCCAGAGTAACTTCGCATCCTTGCAGCGCTCGCTTAATTATTTTAAACACTTAAAAAATTACTTTCTAGTAACTGGAGTTTGTTAGTGGTGTGGACTAGTAGTTCAAGGGTTATGGTATCTAATACACGTGTAAGTCAGATTGCGTCTAAATTCTCTGTTTAGCTTGCATGGACAACTAAGATAAGAACCACTTGACTTTTTATGCTTATATTAGGTCACAGATTTTATATAAAATATCCTAACCGTGCTAAAAGAGGAGCTTCTTTTCAAAGTGAAACATGCCCAATTTTTCATAAAATGAACTATTAATAGCGTTGCATACTTCAACTACAGTAGAATATTATAAACGATTTATATTATTACAATACGCATCATCTTCCACAGTATTTACTATTTTAATATGTACTATCTTGATCAGAACGTAATACGTCCACAACTTTAACTTTCAAAGTACAACAAGTCCAAATGAATTTTAAGTAATTCAGTAATAGCTGTAATAGTTGGTATATTTCCATGTAATACGCACGTGCTAACAACCGTCTTTAGTTTAATTAATAATAAATTTCTTTCTTTGTTTATTATTGAAAATGGATGGTGAAGGTGTAAGATCCATAAGACCGTATTTGCCTGCTGAATTAAATATATCATAGATGATGAAAATTTATAACGAAACAGTTGCTAATAATCTTAAAGTTTACTACAGCTTTTTCAGAAAATGTTTTCAACTTCGTTTAATTTAGGATTTGGAAAACCTGCAACTGATATTTGTAGCTATTGTAAAAGACTAAAGTATGAAATAAAAATTTCACAAATCAAAGAATCCATTGCCGAATAAAAGAGAAATTTAAAAGTCCCTCAAGCAAGGGTAAAGCAGTTCCATTTGCTCATGAAAGAAGAATGTGATGACTCTATTACCTTCTGTTTTGACTTCCAACAGGATCAACCTTTTCCCAAATTGCCAATGCAAAGATAGGCTTATTATTCTCTTCAGATTTCATTTTACTCCTTTTATATTTCCACATTTCCACATTATACATTTATTAATGTGGTGGATGCATAATGAATCTCCTCCAGAAATAGAATTCATTTTCCCATCCGTGGCCATTCTTACCTACCTACAGACCGTGTGTTTGGTAGGGTAGAGAAGTAATTGAAACGGCATGCTACAATAACATTTATGGAAGATTATGAAACCTCTTATAAACAATTTGGTTTAGGAAAGCATTGGCATTAAAATTCTAAGAGATTTAATAAAGGATCCAATAGAATCTGAAGATAATTACTTTTGTCAATGTGTTACAGAAGAACCAGAGTTGAAGCTTTAATTTTTTTCGTTACCATATTGAGACTGACATTTATTTTATACAATTCTTTCAATTTTTACTTCTACTGGATGCACTGGATTATTTATTTGGGTTCATTGAACAAAATATTGTTTCTTTATTATTATAATTTTGTACCATTATTTTCAATAAAACTAAAATTTTCATAGTTTTGTTTTCTAAACGCAACAAATATATGTTTCAAAGTGTAATTTTCTAAGTTTGACAATACCAATATTTTGAAATTAGATATATTTTTAGTATAAAATATATAATCAAACTACAGGAAATAATTTAGTAGGTATACATCAGAAATAATATCTGTGGCAATCTTCCTTAATTATCCCAGAACTGTTTAAGAGTGACACGTTGCACTTTGAAAAAATGCTCTTCGAAAGCAGTGAGGCATTATCAATCCACTATAAGGTAGACCTCTTCTTTGAGATCATCTGTTATCGGTTTAGGTTTAAAAATGTGCATTGGCTGTATAAATTCAGCTGCTACGTTCATACAACAAATCTATGTCGTTAATGTTAGTATCACGATCTCCACTTGTACCTGTTCCAAATTGATGCTAGTTTTTTGAAACAGAAATTTAGAGGGCTTGTGCATTAAGCTAAGGCTCGTCCCGTCGACATTATATATTTAGCAAGCCCTAAATGGTTTTACCTAGAATGGCTTCATATATATGAAAAGAAAATCCATACCAACTTTTTTTTTAAATGAGTCCATGATGCTACCTAGATCGTTGAAGCGAGTGACATTTTCAATTAGCGTGTTATTAATGTAATAAGCACAAGAGCCAGAGGATATCCGTTTTGTAAAACGTAAGGACTTGCATTTTGGGATATTTAGTTCTAGAAAATATTCAGTACACCAGGAAATGAATGAACTAAGATTATCTTGCAACAAACAATCAGAAATAGAAGAATTAGTGCTATCGAACAATTTCACATCATCAGCAAATAACAAAATTTTACAAGAATGAATGGAAAATATAACATCGTTTCTAAAAAGATTAAAAAGTATGGGCGTTAATTGGAGCCCTTGTGGTACCCCCGGTGTGGCATTGAACCATTCTGACTTAGAGTTACGGATTACTACTCTTTGATTTCTGGCATTAAGATAACGGTAAATCCAAGATAAGGGAGGGTTTCGTATGCCCAGTTTATTTAACTTAAATATCAAGCGATCGATATTTGCTCTATCAAAAGCTTTATGTAAGTCAGTATATATACAGCCAACATTATGACCTGCTTCAGTTGAACTTAAAATATAATTAGTGAATAAAAACATATTTGTTAACGTGCATTTATCTCTTATAAAGTCATGTTGTTCGTCTAAAATGTAATTTTCAACAACTAGAAAGAGTTTTTCGGCTACAATGACTTCAAAAACTTTGGGAGCTGTAGATAAAGTGCTGATTGCTCGGTAATTTTGAGCATCAAAGCGATCCCCCTTTTTAAATAAAGGGGAAACATAATATTTCTTCCATAATTCGGGAATTAAGGAGCCATTCAAAGATTTATTTAAAATGATGTTGAGTGGTTACGTCAGATTATTTGTATAAGATTCCAAAAAAATTAACGGAATATTGTTCGGACAAGCTTTATAATCTCCATCTAGGGAATTAATTTTATTAAGAATATCATCTTTGGTTATAATTATATTATTTAGATCAAACACGTCCTTGAAAGTATTATCCCAAGTTGTGCTTTTATAAGAGTCATAATTTCCGCAAACATTCCGAGAGCATTTCGCAAATATGGAAGAGATTTCATTAGGGGTAAAACCTACTTCATCAAGGTATTTAATACTGTTAGGTATAGAATTAGGGTCTGTCTGTGACATAATGTTGTACCAAAAATATCGTGGATTAATTAGAATGTTGTTCTCAATGTTTTTTATGTTTCTAATTTTACAATTACTTATAGCAATTTTACATCTATTACGTAATTCCATAAACAATCTATAATTGGTAAAAGAACCGGTACCTTTATATTGTTTACGAGCGACTTTTTTATAACGAGTCATTGATTTGGTATCCTTATTGAACCATCTAGGAAAATAATAATTACTCTGTTTCAGTGCACGTTTGTAATCTACATATAAAGATATTATATTATTTATAGTGTTATCAAAAAATTGAACAGATCCCTCTACAGATTCGAAATTGTTTAGACTGTCCCAATCTATTATACTAAGGTGCTCATTAATTTGTTTGTATGATATATTTTTAAAATCTAGAAGAAATTCGTCGGAGTTCGAAGTAGTCGATTGATAATTCAATATATTAGCTACAAAGGCAGGATGGTTCGTATCTACTTTGGTAACGGATTGCTATTGATTAATACTCACACATTTTTTCATTACAAAAAAACGGTCTAAAATAACGTTATTAGAATTAAGAATAAAATTTTTTTGGTAAAAACCATAAAAAGCAAAATTATCGCAGGCGATTTGTTCTATTTTAGAAAGTAGGTTCACTGGATTCAAATAGTCAGTTTTGCTATCACTAGAGTTATATAGACCATATAATGTTAGGTAAGTTATAGTAGAATAGTATACACATGATGCAATTCGGGTAGGAGTTGACTAGCCAAGAAAGTAAATTTAAATGATCCTCATATAAAGAGGCTTCAGAATTCGGTGGGAAGTACACAACACCGCCAATAAGACATTTTTAATAAAGTTTAACACAACACCATACTTCTTCTCGTTCTTTTGTATTGCAGTTAATTTGAAAAGAACGAAGATCGTTCTTTACTGCAAGAAGAACACCTCCACCTCGTTGCATATTTGTAATTTTAAGTCCTTGTTTTTGCGAAAAATATTATAACAATTATCTAAAATTTCTGAATTAAGAAATTCCCCATTAAGCCACGTTTCAGTAAGGCAAATTATGATGTGTTCTTCATTTAATACACCGCTATATAACTCATTTACTTTAGTTTTTAGGGTACGCACATTTTGATAAAGAGTTGTTACGTTCGATTCTCCATTAAAACTTCTTTTTGAAAATGGTTATCTTTTTTGGTATTTAGGTGGCTAGATGTATTAAGGTATTTTCTTACGGCTATTTCTTGTGGCCAAAAAGTTGGATTTAACAAAAATAATAGACAATTTGAGGCAACAGTATTCTTTAATGAGCTATAATACTCACGATATTTAGAATTAGGACGAGCAACTTTAATATTTGATGAATTAGTATTGGAACTAGTAAGTTGAGATAATTTGTTGCATATGTAATTTTGAACTTTTGATTGATCAACATTTGGATGTATTCCTATTACATGCAAATCAACATTACGAATTTTTTTCGCTGCTACAATAAATTCACCATCGGATTCTTTATCTATAGAATTAGTACCAATAATTATTTTATTTTGGGTTTGTCTCTTATTAATATTGGAAACAACATCTAACGGTTCATCGTTTACTTGTGATAACAGGGGATGGGACACTTCATTGCTACCACCTCATGTTCGCTAACTCACTACCGCCGTCTCTATGCTGCGCCAACTCTATGCTAACCCATCTCATTGCCAAACCAACACACTGTTGGACAATTCTTTACCAAGCTAAATTATTGCTAGCTTCAAATTATTGCTTATTATTATAGCACTATAATGAATGATCATTATAAATTAATAATCACATCTAGTTTGAAATTTTATAAATCATGTATTACATATTTTTTAATTTATTACCTGCTTTGTAGTTAAAATATCTGATAATTTATTATAATAAAAATTAATTGAAATGACTGTGGTTTTACAAATGTATTTGATGAAACAGAGATATCTATGGAAACCAGGAATGAAAGGTATTATAACAAACATTTGCGTTGTTTTCATGTCCTAAATTTAAGCATCTAAAGAATGCGCATTAAGATTAAATAAACCATTCTACCTGCTTATTCATTACATAGGGTTATTTAAAATCCTAACTTTTCCAATAAGTATGCATTTTCAAATCTATTGTTCTTGTTTGCTTGTTTATTTTATAGTCATTTTTGTGGTTAGTGTGTGTGAGCAAGTCAAAGAGATAAGTTAAAAAATTATATTGCAATATTTACTATTTTAAAATGGATAATAATACTATCTTAAGTCAACGAGGCCGAAAGAAATTTAATTATGAAAATTATTTATAGGTTTATGTAAAAGCCAGTAAACGTGATGAATCGGTTAAGTTTTGGATTTGTGAACAAATTGAAAGATATCGAGCTAGAGTCCATATACGAAATGAAATTGTTATTAAGGAAATAAATAAACATTCACATTATTCAAGTGCAGTTTGTAACTAATTCAAAAGCACGTGCAGAAGCAACACAAGGAAGTAAGTGTTAAATCGATCTTATACTACTAGATAGCGCTAACTGTTCACAAAGCGAGGCCAAAATTGTTGACCTTTTTATTAACGACTGATTTCAAGTGTCATGTACGTCATTAAAGGATAATTTTACTCCCACCCATCGATCTTTTAGATCGATGACTCATACCGTGTTTTTAAGGTATATAAAATTAGCATTGCATGTGCAATGGCAAGGATGGATAATGTTGGCCTCAAAAACCACTTATTGCCAAGATAGCTTATTGCTCATCCAGTAGTATAAGATCGACGAAGTGTTGTAAGTTCCTAGTTATTATATCTATTTTTTATAAATTTTATCGTAGCTCCAGCACAAGTAATAAGTGCTACTTCTGAAAAAGTTTAAGGGGGCGTACATGGGGTTCTTCCTAACGCAACTGCGCTGCAAAAATATATTGGGAGGAAAAGAAGACAAATTGTTGCACCACCTCCATTGGCGATTAATTTAAGGGAACTTATAATTTCACAAAATTATAGAATTTATCAAATTAACGGCCAACAAGAATTATTTCTAGTAGCTGAAAGAGGTATCAATGATCAGAAAATAATTGTGTTCGGCCGCGAATCATGACTACCCTTTTTAAATTCGGACGTATGGTACGCTGATGGAACTTTTTCCATTTCACCAACATCTTTTAATCAAGTATATGTAATTTCAGTTAAAATACATGGTGGAATATTACTGATGGTGTATGCTCTTCTTAAACATCTTAAACTAAGTGTCACTTACAACTTGTTTTTTTTAACATTGAAGGGAATTCCACCTAATCTAAATTCACATTCAATTCATTGCGACTTTGCCATGCAGCAAATCCTTAATAATGTTGAAATAAAAGGTTGTTTTTCCATCTTGTAAAAAATATGAAACTACATCTGGCTCAATTAAGTGTATTGAGAACATACAATAATCATGAAAAATTCGCACTACATGCAAAAATAAGGGTAGCTGTAGAATTTGTGCCAATTGCAAGTATCGAAGTTGTAATAATTGAGTTGGATAATTTTTTATACCAAAATTTGCGTCCGTTATTGAATTGGTTCGAGGATAATTATGTAGGACGCCCAAATCGGCGAGGAAATGGCAGACAGGAACCATTTTTTCTAATTTCAATGTGGAATGTAAGCAATTCGGTGATATATGATGACGATAGGACTAATAGTCATGATGAGGCAATAAATCGTATGCTGAAAAGTCAACTTAAAGTTCAACATCCAACAATATGGCAATTTATTGACGCCCTTAGAGAAGTTCAAAGAGGCAGCGACTTGTAATATGAAAAACTAATTGCAGGTGAGGTAATGAAAAATTAAGTCGAAATACCTACTAGTAGTACACAACTTTTTAATTATTAATAGGTAATGCTCCCCCGATAAGATTAAGAAAATACAGGGATGCAGATAGAAGAATTATAAGTTTGACACAATATTTTGAAAATAGAGAAGCAATAAATTTTTTACGTGGAATTGTATACAATTTTCAAATGAACAATAAGGTCAAGTATATTCCAACTTGAAAATAAACTTTGCAATAAAAGATGCGCCTACTTCTATTTTATAACAGATTTACCCACCTAAATACTATATATAACAGTATTCTATACGTCACATGCGAACTGCGAACTAATACGAACAATAGGTGGTATAAATGGAAAGTCCTATATTTAAACATACAGCGAATAACATTTATTAGAATTATGCATGCACAAATGTTGCTTAATCCGCCCTTCAGTAAACTTAAGGCTGGGTATAACTACATTTTATGGACCTTTAATTTAAATCGGATGTTCTCAAAAATTAATACATATAAAAGATTTCAATTCATTTTTAATATGTATTTAATGAGCATATGAACTGAGAAGATTAACAATTAATAAAATTCAAATTTCTATTATAATATATTTGTGTTGATTTTCCAATTATGCTTAATATTGCAATTAAGCAATGTTATTTTTGAGAACCGCCGATTTAAATAGAAAGGACACAAGATATAGTTATAAGTACCTGTAAGTTTACTAAAGGAAGAATTATGGAACACTTTTACTTGTATCTGCTAACTAGCTTCCTATTTCTAACAAATATTATTCACTGCATGGTAAGTGTAGAGCTTTCTCACTTTTACAACTTATTTTTCGTATTGTTTAGCATGTGGTGTGCATAATTCTGTTACAGATATTACTTAGTTAGGTAAATCTGTAATAAAATGGAAGGAGGTGCATGTTTTATAGGAAAGTTTGTTTTTAAGTTGGAATACACCTATAGTCACAAATTTTTCATTTATGTATATATCTTTAGTACTTTTTAAAGTATTGTACCAAAAAGCAATAAAAAAATTGGCCAATTTAAGACCATTTTATTTTAAATTCCAGCAAAATTCAATTTGACAAAATATTTTTTTGGTTCATTTCAGCGTTTTAATCTTAATAGGAATTCGAATCTTAGCCAAAGACAAAGGTAAAAATTTATACTTCATGGGGTTATTAATTTACAATGGTGATTATTTATTATACTTCTATAACAATAAACAATATTTTGAAGTAGACAATAAGTTGGTTTGGTGAAGAGTTGTCTGACAATGAGCTAGCTTGGTAATGAGGCGGGTTAACATACGGTTGGCGCGGCAGAGAGATGGCGGCCATGAGTTGACGGCTATGAAGTGGCGGCAATGAAGTGTCCTAGACCTATGATAGCATAATATGTGAATCGTGTAGCAATGGAACGTTATCTTTCCTTACATTTTTTTTATGAGTAACAACGAAAACATAACTTAATACTTCGGAGGGCTTGTTTAGAATGTTATCTGTAGATTTTTGAAATGAATTAATCTCCATATTAGACAATCTATGATTTTTAGTTAATAAATGAATTAATTCAATATTACTCGATTTAAGATTATCAACTGCTCATGAAGATTAGCTACTTCAATTTGTAATTTAGTAGTAATATTTTTAACTATGCTGCTATTAATATTTTCAAACTGGCCGCTTTTTAGAAATGCAATTATTTCGATGGAAAAGTTATTTGCATTAGCATGAACACATTGAATACTGTTATCAATAACTTCGCTAATATTGACGATTTTCTTATCACATTCAGTACACAATATGTTTTCATCATCATTAACTTTTATATTTAGACGATCTACTCATTTTGGATGTATTATAACCCCAAAATCTACACATTTGGAACCGTTTAACGCTTTATTTCTGCAGTATAAATAATTCGAGTGAAAAAATCAAATTATGCGTGATACAGTCGTAAAAACATAGCGCACGTTCTGTAATTTGATTGGTTAGGTTAATGAGCTCTAAATTATCAATGAGTCAACAGTTCAGTTTTAATACAACCATAGTCTACCCGTTGAACATAATTTGGAAAAGAGGATATTCTAGTTTCCGTATTGCTTTCAATTTTATGACGTTGTCACATCTAACCTCCCCCTTAGACTAGTACGTCTCTCAACCCATTTCGTATTTCAGCTAAAGTGCTAACTCCATCAATGGCGTTTGAATTTAAGATTCGGGTTGCAAAGTATGAATTTATTTAAATTATTAATTTAACTACTTGTAATTAATTACAATAAGTAGGTTATCCAACGTTCACTTTACTAATAATATACACCCATAGTATAAAATTTTACGTTAGAAATATTTATTAATAAATAAGCCAATGAAACAGGTGAATTGGGTATTTTTTATATACGTAGATTATAAGTAAAATCGAAACTCTATAAATAAATAAATACATTGCATGTATATGTGACACTAGATTATTAAATTGTTAGGTATTCTAGTACTAAAAGGT
>JAHWXV010214625.1:0-10560 GCA_024586415.1 Phrixothrix hirtus | reverse complement strand
GGGGGGGGGGGGGATCCAGAACGTTCGGAGTGCATGGAAATTTGAGTTAGGCGATATCGAGCTAGGGTGTTGTAGTCGCTAACGCTACAGTCGATCCCGATGCCACCTGCCTTGATTCAGGTTTCGATCTATTTGATAAATCGACAGAGACATCTCCTCTGATATGGATCCGAGGGTAGTATTTCCATTTATTCTTCTTTAAATCCATTCGTGGGCGAAAAGTGGTCTCGGTTACCTCTAGAGTAGTCGTCCCCGCACGGGAGAATTTAAATAACATTGAAGTTCCTTCGGAATTAGGCAATATTGTGGTTAAAAAAGTATTGCGTTGAGATCCTTTGCGAGAGAGTTTTTGGAGGTTTTATTCACTACTTACATGGTTATTAAATGTCTACTGATCACAAAATTGGGAGCAAATACGTAATGTTAATGAATCCTTACTTGAGTTATGGTTTAGCGAAAATGCGTGTGTTACCAAAATGCTATGGACGGGAAAGAAAGAAAATTTTTGCATCGAAGTCACGCATATCGCTATGAGAATTAAATAGAGGAAATTGATTAGATATTTATTTTATTAAACAAAAATGTTGTAGCAAACATGAAAAAAAAATTTATAAATCGTATTTAAAAATTTTCTTTATAAATATTTAAATAAAAATCAGCCGCGTAGCAGGGGGGTGGGGTCGGAGTTTCCGAAGGCCCACCCTAAATTTGGAGAGGTCCACATCTAGGAAGATCTCACAACTATCTCCAAATATTTTAAAAAGGTCGAACTGAAGGGTCCATTCTGAAGGATCGCATCAAAAGAGAATGTTAAAAATTTAACTAAGGAGTTAAACAAAAGGATTAAAGTAAGGGGTCAAACCAAAGGTTCAAACTAAGGAGTCAAATGAGAGGGTGAGTCACCAAGGCTAAAAGGTCAAAAGTACAGTTACGTCCAAATGAAGGTAAATGATGTATAACTATGTGTTAATACTATATTTCACAGTGGTTAGTAGAATATTTGAGAGAAGTAAATTATGGTTTTTATAATGTAAACGGAAGTATTATTAAAGAATGACGTCGTGTTTAGACATGATTGCTTACATATTGGAATGGACAAATATTGGAGAGTGAACCTTGAGCTCCTCTAAATGTCTTACAGATACGCAGTGGTTATGTTGCTAATCTCATTTCTCAGATAAGTTAAAGGTGGTCACTGAATTAACCACAGCGCTCCCGAGCGATGTATTTTTTTCTAAAAAATGATTAATTATTAGTAATTTTGAGTTTTCTTTTCTTTATTAAAAAAAGTGTTGTATTTTATTACTAAAAAAAACATGAATTTTATACGGACCAAAAAAGGTCCATCATTTTAGAAAATTAGACCCTTCCCCATAAATATACCTGGCTACGCCCCTGAAAATTAAAGGAATACATATCAGGGTCGTACGCAGAAACTTTTCTTGGGGTCGAATTTCTCAAAAAGTGGACCTTTTTACTTTCGTGTCAAGTTTTGATGTAAGTCAACGCTTCACCCAGTCTTTACCTCTCCTTCTTTCACTTTTTTAAAATATCTGAAAGCTATGTTACAGTTACTTATATATAATATTTCTAAAATCAACCCAAATATGGACCTTCACAAATAGGGATGGTCGTCGACCCTCTTTGCGTTTCGACCTTAATATAAAGTGCAATCGTTTAAATTTCCAATTATGGTAAGCTAAGACCATTTTTAAATCTATTTTCATAACCTTGTTAAAAGTATCCATTAAAAGGTCATAACCTACCCTAATTGGAAATTTAAACGGTGGCATATTATAATAAAGCAAAATATTGTTTTTGAAGAGCAAAGCAGCTACATGTAGTGTACAAAATAAAGTTTCAGTGGAAGATAACTATGCTTGTGATTTTATCATATATTAGCAAACTACCGCTACAAAAAACTACAAGTGTTCAATTGCAACACTCTACAGACAAAATTATCACGTTTGTAATTTTAATAATCGTACTTTTCTAGATCAATTTGTACTTGATAAATTAGAGTGAAGGTCATGACTAATAGTGATTAAGTTAACTACGAAACACAGCTATGTATAAGTACTTAATATATTATTTTGCTTTACTTTTAATTTTATGACGTCATATACAATAAAATATGAACACAAAAGATTATAACCTACAATTTTTATTATAGTTATCAAAGCGAATAGCAGATTCAGACTAGTTCACACAATATATCCGAAGTGTGAAATATTTTTGTCAAATAAGTAAATAAAAAATGTATTAGTTACGTGAATTTGATTTCAAAAATTTTATGGAACACTGGTGACAAATCTAAAGAAATTTCATCAAATTTTAAAACAAAAGTATTTCGATTCGTGTATCCGCTCATACGATTATATCGTAATTTAAGAATTTTCTGGCCGTAGTCGAGGCGTATAGTCTGACGTAGTTTTGGTTCCAAACAATTCATGGGTATGAACGGTTTGGAGTGATCAACCTTACTTTGTGAAAAATTATTAAAAATAAAATTCAATTGAAGTATACTTTAGTACATAGATATTTGCAATTATCACCTCTTCAAAATCCCAGTAGGTATTCAACGTAAACTTCGCTTCAAAATCATCTTGTTAGAAAAGTTGTTTGGAGCCAAATTGAGGTCACCACTATACCGCAATTAAATGCTACTACCCTAAAGTTAGTTCAAATACTTTTTATTAAATGTGTTTCCATCTTGTCTTAATTATTACAAAAAAACGTGTAACTGCTTATTCCGGTAGTTACTCGAAGAGTGCCACCGAAACGATCTTTATCACTATGCAATATAGCACAAACCTGTAATTTATTGCACGACAATAACAATCGGTGCAGCAGTTCATTGTACTCATTGAGATAGAATATTACCTCAATGATTGTACTGCTGCACTTATCTGAAGTGGGAATTTGAAAATGTAAAATCGCCGACACATTTGAAGATGAGTTGCAATAAAAGAACATGTTTAACAGCAAAGAAGGAATTAATAATTTTTTTAGATTAAAAAACTTTATACATAAATACATTCATTCGTAACAAAAAAGTTTATAAATTGTCGCCATTTGTTGCAAATTAAGGTAAAATTTATAAAGTTAGAAATCGTTGTTAATTTGACAAATGATATCGAACGTCAATATAACCTAATTAATAAAAAAATTTTATTCCAAAATTTAAAGCGCATTACATATTATTCTCCAAAAATAGTGTACCCAGAATAGGGCATAAGGCTGTCCGCCCTGTTTGTTAGACAAAGAATGGGTGCCGCTGAATCAATAAAATTCTTACATAGTAGTTATATATTTTTATTATATACTTTATCAAGTAGTTTCTTACACATATTAATTATGTTTTCTGTAAATAAATGTTCTTATTAATTCGTATGTTTGTTTGATTTATAGCAGTATTTAAATAAAAAGGGGGGGCAAATATTTTTTTGTATTGGTGAATAAATATCCTGGGTGTGCCATCGTGCGGCGTTTATTATCTCAGCTCTTTTCATTTGTCATAGTGATTTTCGTTTTATTTTCTAATGCTGGACGAGTTTGACATTGAAAATAAAGAACTGCCTAGGCATTCTACTTATTTATTATTAAAGAATTTACGATGTTTACTGAATACCAGACTGTCGATAAATGTATTTTTATGAACTCGATTTATCTTAATAAAATTTTATTTTACAAATTTCGCCAAGCGGAGCTTTTTAAAAACTCATATAGCAACATTTTTCTGACGCAATTTAAACAATGGTGACGTTAGTCTAGTCAGTTAAATAAAGAAAAAGAACAGCAGCTTTTTTCAAAACTACCTACGCATTTCTTTTATAACACACAATCGTCTAGAAATAACAATTTTCAGTATAAACTGGTTTTATTATTAACTTTAAAGTAGACGGAAATCGTTGCAAGTTTCGAAACAGCATACTTAATAATTATTTCTCTCATACATAAAAAGTATTAGATACAACAAACTTGATACATCGGGGAATGTAGGATGAAACCAAAATTACATTAATTTTATTACAATATATAATAAAGCGTACTGTAAACGCTTTCTAGAACAAGGGTTTGTATACCTCAAGTTTGGTAAATCCTAATCTTTTGAGATATTAATAATTGTTAAATTTAACGAAGATTTCGTTTGTTCCATTTGTTTGGCAAATAAGTTTCTATTATATCATAGTGGTTATTTACGTAATTTATGTTCATAAAATAAATATTAATGTACAGTATCGAAAGTGCGAGACAAAATACTGCGAGATACTTTTCTTGCTAGTGACCGTCAACTCGGTCATTTCGATAAAATTTTTTTAATGCCATTTATCTTAACCTTACTCAAGAAATAGATCGTACGCTTGTAGATACTAAATAAGTTATTTTAAATGTTTTATTTAAATTGTATGCTAAAAATGGTTAAATATCGCATTTGTAGAAGACAAATAATTAAGCCTTGGATTGCGTTATATTAGAATGTCATTCGTATATCCTGTACACATATCAATTTAAAACAAGGGTCTTAATTGAAAAATTGGTCTGTAATACCATGTCAGAACGTTCGTTGCTACAAATCTTCAACTATTACAGCATATTTTTAATATCTAAATCAAATAATATAGAAAATTTTTATTTTTATTCTACTTATTTACTTATTTTATTGAACTTTGCATCTGTAGTTATCACTTGTAGTATTTAAACTTTAACATTTCCCTCCGATAAGAACAACAAAGCAGTAGAAAAAAACTCTTAGTTACTTGCTAATTTAAGAGATTAGTATTTGCCAATTAAATATATGTCTGCAAAAAACGAATTGCTTGAAATCAAATTTTTAAATGCATCCTATTCCATATCCTTTGTAAAAGGAAATTCAGCTTCGGAATTAACTGGACGGAACACAAAAATTTTAAAAGCATATTATTTGTAAAAGTTTCAATTTGAAATTCCAAAAATTTACTTATCTCTGTTTTAAATGGAAATAGCCGAAATCGTATAGAAAAAACCGCGATTAATTAAGTTAATATTCAAGGCTAAATTTCAAATGTAATTAATTTTACATTCAAAATTTTATTCAATTATAAAGGAAAAAAATTAAAAATAGCGCCTTAAGTTCTTTTGATAACGTTATTTTTCTACTCAAATATTAAAAATGAGGAGAAATACGTAAATAAGTGTGTAAAAACATATCATGTCTAAATAGTACGTTAAAAATGTTATTTTTAACATTGTTGTAAAGTTTTATACCAACAAAATTTTAAGTATAGTATAAAAAATTGATAATTGAACTCCCCCCCGCATTTACGTTTAAACAATGCCAAGCTAGCCACCCAATAAAAATGATTAACTAGCGACAGACGTTTTTCACACGGTTATCTGATATGGATCTGTATTCGGCGGGGGTATCTATAAAAGAACATCGAGGGTTAGCTGCTAGCAGTCGTTAGTGCGCTATGGGAACTTTCAAAGCCCCCAGACTGGGCTTTGCCCTTACACTTTTAATTTTGTCCTCATATAGTTACGCATCACATATAGGTAAGTAATTTTCTTTTAATTGATTGCACTAAATGAAAAAATATTTAATGTAATTTAATCATTAATTATTTTAATTTATAACTGACGTACTCTTTTAAAATTAGTTTTACTAGAGCTTAAGTGAATAATAGCATAGTCGTTAACGGATATGGTTTATTTTTTTTTAATTGTCCACTAAATTTAATGTTGGATCCGAAATGCACATTTTATCTTGAACTTGACATTACTTACAAGTGTATAAAAAATTAAAAACACTTTATCTAAACAGTTCAAAGTTGATTTTGTAATTCGTATCCGGAATTTTGACCTTAGATAAAATTAGTGTAAATGTACAATATGGAATGATTTTTTTGGAATTTCTTTTAATTATTTAGTACCGTTTACTTTTTTGAAATTAAATAGTAATTCCGCGCATTCCCGTTTTCGGTAAATTATTGAATGCGCCTGGTACATTGTACCATAACCTCATTTTTTTAAAAAATAACTAATTAAAATATGTTTTAGGACATTGTAGAACAGGATGTCGAGGACGTAAGTGTATTAATTTTTTCTTGTGTTTCATTTCTAACTAAATATATTTTTATAGCACCCCAACATACCAAATATGTAGAAGGCACAACTTATAAATACAATCTCGAAGGAAATATAGATATAGCGGTGCATACTGCTGAAGGACAATTAAGCAGTACGAAACTTAAGGCCACAGTTTTAGTAACGCAATTACCTGAATGTAATCAATTGTTGCGAATTCAAAATGTTCAAGTTATTGGACCCGATGGCAAAGTAATTCTATCGCTTTGTAACTAATTTTAAATATTAAACTGTACATTTTTAGAAACACAGCAACATTGATGGCATTAACAAACCAATTCGTATTAACACCCAAGATGGTCACATTGAAGATAGCATTTGTGCTGATGCCGACGATACTCAAAATTCCCTTAACATCAAAAGAGCTGTCGCTTCCCTTTTCCAAGCTGATATTAAACAACGTTATGAAACTGATGTATTTGGTGTGTGCCCTACTGAAATTTCTACACGTAAAGAAGGCTCCAATTTTATCATTCACAAAACTAGACACTTAAATAAATGTTCGCATCGGGAAAATATTAAACAGGTATGTTTTTTTTATAAATTTACAAATATCGTTATAAAAGTAACCTTACATTTTTTATTTTCTTTTATCCTTTATAATAGTGTCATGGTTGACGATTTTAAAAATTATGTCAGTCTAAATTACAACATAAGCTTTTATGATTTTGAATGATTAAATAGTATTTTTTATACAAATTGCGCACCTTGAATAGGATTATTGAATTCAAACATGTTACATAAATAAATATAACGCAGAAAAGTGGTTATTTACGTATGTTCAGGACAATTTATTATGTATCAGCTTTCAATTTCAGATGACGACTAAGCACTTGATACTTGGCTGTTAAGTAGAGTATAATATGCCTTAATAAGTTATTCGTAATTATGACATTTAAATCGATGTTGACTAAATAAAGTAAAATTATACATGGTGCATTACACTGGTGTATAATTAAATAAACAACAATTTACTTACAAAATGAATACATTTTTTCACACAATTGAATAAATGAGAACAAATACAAAAAGGTTGATTTTTTTAAATCATTTCTATCAAAATAAATGCTAGCGTTCCATTAAATCAAGTATAAAGAATCATAACAAAATGAAATTGGAAAATAGTTTTGTTATTATTTATTGAACAAGTAGTTACGTGAGCCCTATTATTTTTTTGCTGCCTGTTTATGTAGGCTAATAGAAACACGGCACAGACATTTACATAATTTTGTTTGTTAAGTTGTCAAGAAATATCATGAAGATGTTCCTTTCTGATTTTGTAGATAACTAAAATCTATAAGACATATTTTAAGAAGTGAAGTATGCCCTATATTTACAGTCTAATAGAAGCAGTGGCTGATTTGAATGAAAGAAATGCCAAAATATTTGCTGCTGGCATTTGTTTGATTCAAATTCTGCCACTGCTTTTATAGTAAACTGCAAATATGAAGCAATACAGCACCAACTATAGGGAATATTTTCATCCCTCAAAACAGCATGTTCAGTTGTCTACAATATATTGAAAATTGATCAAAATTTCTTCAAAGCTATATTGAGTCTTAAATCATTTTTCTGTCGTAATATTTACTTTAAAATTGTTTTATTTGGCTGTTTGTTTGTTTTTGTTGTGTACAAGTACCCACTTCATATTGAATTATTTCCAGGACTTTATGGCAACCTCATTTGATTTCAACAGTGAAATCAAGTCAAGTCCAATTCTTAATAGTGAATATAAATCTGAACAAATAGCTAAAAATGGTATCCTCGATCGTGCTACTGTAACAGAAAATTACCTCTATGTACCTTTCTCCGTTGGACAAAATGGAGCTAAAGCTACAGTTACTACAAAGCTTTCGTTTGCTGGTTCTTCGAAAGAAAGTCCACAAAATTTTAATGGAATTCCAAAATCTATTATTTTCGAAAACCCACATTTAATAACTACCGGTGAAAGTAATGTTGATGCTATTTTAAAAGTACTTAAAGAAACTATACATACAGTTGAATTGACTGTTGGAGAAAAGTCTGCAAAATCATTTGTAAATCTTATTAGAGTTTTACGCAACTCAAAGAAAGATGATATTTTATCTGTGTATGGACAAGTGAAGGCTGGTGCAGGTTTTAAAGATAAAGTAGAAGCTAAACAGATATTCTTGGATGCAGTTTTCAGAACTGGAACTGGTGAAACTGTTGAAGTTGGTATTGAACTTTTAAAGAATAAAGAACTCGATCCTATTGAACAAAAATTAGTCTATTTAGGGCTCATTTTTGTTAAACATGCTACTGCTTCTTCCGTAGTTGCCGCAACGGTAAGTATTTAAGGGTAAAATTTTATTTTCAGGATAAAATTTGATTATTTTTATAGCATCTTTTGGATCTTCCAAACATCCCACGTGAAGCTTATTTAGGAGTTGGAGTACTTGCAGGTCGTTTTTGTCGCCAACATTCTTGCGATGATGTTGATGCCATTAATAAACTCACCCACAAGCTCCTTTCAAAATTGGGCGATGGTAAACCTAAGAATAAAGAAGATGAAAATCGTGACATCAATATTCTTAAAGCTCTTGCAAACATGGAAACTTTAAATGAAGCTGCTGCGGCTAAAGTTATTGCAATTGCTCAAGACAAAAAAGTGCCCAACCGCTTACGTGTAGTTGCTTTGGAAACTTATTTAGCCGATGCTTGTTATGACAAAATTAGAGATAGCGCTGTTAATATTTTGAAGGACATTCAACAAGATTCTGAAATTCGCATCAAAGCTTATCTTGCTGCCGCTCAATGTCCTAATGGCAAGGTCGCTAATGCAATTAAAGCCCTTCTTGACAAAGAACCTAGCTATCAAGTAGGAGGTTTTATAGTATCTCACATTAACAACCTCAGAGCATCTGCCAATCCTGATAAGCAACTTGCCAAGCAACATTTAGGTCAAATTTCAACAACCAAAAAATTCCCAATTGATTTTCGTAAATTCTCTAACAATCGAGCTTATTCTCATTATGTTGATTCTCTAGGATATGCCTACAATATGGAATCTAATATTATCTATTCTCAAAATTCTTTTGCTGCAAGATCAGCAGATTTAAATTTAACCGCACAAGTTTTTGGACACACAGTCAACTTCTTAGAAGTTGGTCTTAGACAAGAGAATCTTGATAAGGTTCTCGAACACTATTTTGGCCCACTCGGTGTTTTAAGAGAAGCTTCGCATGATGACTTGGTAAAACATGGTAAAGATTCTCTGGGAAAACTCTACAAACACTTTTCAGAACGTCTTGCAAAAAGCAGAGGTGGGTGTTTGATTTTTTTTATGTCACTCTTCTAATGATTTTTGTTTTTTCAGGTAAACGTGACGTATCTAAAGCAGATATTGATAATATTGGCAAGCATGTTCAAATCAAAACCAACGAATTGAATAAAGATTTAGATTTAGATCTTAGTGTCAAACTATTTGGTTCAGAATTGCTATTTTTAAGCATCTGTGATCATAGTGACAACTTTAGTCCAGAGTCTATTATCGATCACATTTTTGACAATCTAGACAAACGCATAGCTAAAGCCAAAGATTTTGAAAGATCAATTCAAACTAATCTTCTCTTCCTTGATAGTGAAATTAGTTATCCCACATCACTTGGGTTCCCATTGCGTTTAACCGTTGAAGGTTCATCCTCATTGAAACTTAAGACTGCAGGCAAAATTGACATCCCAGCAATTTTGGAAGGCAATTTTGAAAAGTCACCTTTGAAACTTAGTCTCATACCAAGTGCAAACATTGAAATTTCCGGAAGATTAACCATTGACGCTCAAGTTGTTGAAAATGGTCTTAAAGTTACCTCAACATTACACACTGCTACAGGTGGTGATTTAGAAGTTGTGGTTCTAAAAGGTGGAAAAGGGATTGACATCAAATTTGGTTTACCAGTTCAACATCAACAATTAATATCAGCTACAAGCGAAGTTGTTTATATAACAAGGGAATTGGGTAATTCTGAAATTGACCATCCAATTAAATTTGGTCAAAATAAAGATTTTTCCGTTTGTGTCGATCAATTGTCACCATTTATTGGTCTTACCTTCTGTGCTGATATAAATAGTCCTCCTGAACGTCATGGAGTACCTGTGTTTTCGCCTTTCTCTGGAAATGCTAAATTTGCAGTTCGAATTCAGAAAGACGATTTGTCTCACATTCATTTGAAAGAAGTAGTACATGATGGTAAGTACAATTCTTGGTAGAATAAGAACACTTCCGTATTTGCTATGATACAAAGGGTAATGTGGCAAAAAATTGTGTTGAGTTTTAATTAGAATTTTGCATCTAATCGTTCTAATTTCATTTACAGAACCTCAGAAATTAGGAGTGGAATATGTTGTTGAAGTAATAGGTGCCAATAACAACCAAAAGGCAGCTCTTAATATCGAAGCCTTTGCTTCACCTGAAAC
>JAHWXV010214592.1:0-12646 GCA_024586415.1 Phrixothrix hirtus | reverse complement strand
AGCGCGCCCACCTTGGTGATTGTGCGTTCCTTGGCTCAGTCAGCGTCCAGCCGTGTTAGCGCAAGGTTTGTGTCGTTCCCCGTTATTTCACACTGAAATGCGTGCCGCAATAGAAAATGCCGCGAGTTGTGAGGTGCGATCTGTAATAAGGTTTTTGTTAGCGAGAAAACGTAAACCTATTGAAATTTATCTACAACTGTGTGAGGTGTACGGGAACAACGTCACCACTGAAAGTGGAGTGCGTCAATGGTGCATTAGGTTTAAAAATTGCCGAACTAATGTACACGACGCAGAGCGAAGTGGACGATCAATCATTGTGACTGATGAAATTGTTGCAAAAGTCGATGAAAAGGTTAGAGAAAACCGCCGATTCACAATAACAGAGCTTTCCCTCAGTTTTCCACAACATTGTCGGCAAGGAAAATTATGGCAACCAATTTTTGGGATAAGAAAGGCGCGCATCTTATTGATTTCCTTGAACGTGGAACAGCAATAAACTCTGAGAGGTATTGCCAAACTTTGCAAAATTTAAGAAGAGCGATTCAGAACAAGCGTAGAGGAAAGTTGGGTTCAAAAACTTTGTTTTTTCACGATAAAGCCCCACCACTCACGGCAAATCGCACACGACAAGTCCTTGAATATTTTTAGTGGGAGGTTTTTCCTCATCCACCATACAGCCAGGACCTTGCACCCAGCGACTTCCACCTCTTCCCAAAGATGAAGTCGTGGCTCGCAACGCAACGCTTCGATGACGATGGGGAACTAAGGGAGAGCGTGACTAGTTGATTGAAGTGTCAGGCGGCAGAATTTTATGACAATGGAATTTCGAAGCTTGTTTACCGCTATGATAAGTGCCCAAATTTGTATGGTGACTACGTTGAAAAGTAGTATTTCGGTGACGCTTTCAATGTATATAATAAATTTTTTTTTTGTACTGAGTTTTTTTACAACAAAACTTAATTGAATTTCTGGATAGCCCTCGTAATTTGAAATGCCATTTAGCCACGGTATATCCGATATAATACTTTACCGAGCGAAAAATGTACTTTGCCGCTCTAGAGTGGAAAAGTGATACTCTTCAGAGAACATCAACTGCGTTGCGCAATAGTCTACTTTTTATAACGATTATATACAAAATATATTATACTACTTATTATACCACACTGTACCCCAAACTTTTTTAAATATAGCTAGAACATAAATGAGTGTGTGATTAAAATTTAAAGGAAAAATCTGGTGTGAAACAACACACGACTTTCTTTTACGCACATAGATATGCTAATACTGTCCACAAATGATTACATTATTGTCTACGTTTTTTTGGCAACGATAATTGTAACGGTCATCCATCCAAGTTACTGGACAGGCGAAAGGCTGCTTAACTCCGGAAAATTTCCTTGATAAATTGCTTCAATGCATTTTTTCAGAAAAACTGTTAAGTTCACGCAAAAAGGCATTATATACACAATAATCGTAGCACAATTAAAAATAAAAGTTATAGCTGTTTTCGAGAAAATCGTAAAAAAAATTACAAATCGCAAGAATAAAGTGGCACTTCCGGTCATTAGATTTTACCTAAATTCTTGACGTCTCATGTGCAGAAGATAAAAAACTTAAAATACAATTTCATTCTTATATCATATTTAGTTTTTGAGATATATTGTTTGCAATTAATACACTAAGTACTTCCGGTTATTCGACTTTAGAAAATTTATTAGAGATACAGACTGATTCATGTAAAACGGAATGAAGTAACCAAGAAATTTACTAAGTTTTAAATAATCGTTAGAGCCGATTTCAAAAAAATCGCGGAAAACGAAAATTTGGAAAATATCTAAAAATGATAGAAATAAAGTGGAACTTCCGGTTATTCCATTTTAACCAAATTCTTCATTTCGCATACCAATGTAGTTACGGCCACAAATATAAATTTTCATTCAGCAAGGACTTTTACTTTCTTAGTTATTTTATTTTAAGTTAACGGTGTAGGTACTTCCGATTACTCAATTTATGGAAAGGTTTCTGAGAAACCGTCTAAACTATATGAAAGGTCGTTAAATGAGTAAGAAATGAAATAAGTTTTTAAAAACCGTTAGAGCCGATTTCAAAAAAATCGCGAAAAACCGAAAATTCGGAAAATATCTAAAACTAACAGCAATAAAGTTGTACTTCCGGTTATTCCATTCTAACAAAATTCTTGATTTAGCATACTAAGGTAGTTAGTATCTCATATACAAATTTTCATTTATTTAGGACTATCAGTTTCACAGTTATTTTAGTCATAGTTAATGGTAAGACTGCTTCCGGTTACCCGTTTTACAGACATTTTTTTGAGAAATTGTTTCAATTATATGAAAGGGCATTAAATCTCTAAGAAATATAATAAATTTTAAAAAAATCGTTAGAACCGATTTCAAGAAAATCGCGAAAAACCAAAAAATGACAAGAGTAAAACGGCACTTCCGGTTATTGAATTTTAGTGAAATTGTTGCAGTCGCGTACGAGGATGGATACAAACTCAAGTATAAAATTTCGTTTATCTATGACTTTTCGTTTTCAAGAAATTTTATACACACACAGACACACACAGACCAATTTTTAAAAACATGATTTCTTGACTCAGGGGACCCGAAAACATGTATCTCCACTAAAATTTTGACATCGAAAATTTTGGACGAAAACTATACTTTATCAATACTATATTTTATATGGGTAAGAGAAAGTAAAAAAACGTTTAATGAAAGAAATATTAATAGTGTGTCATATCTCCATGTAGTTGTATAGACGCAGCTACGCTTCTCGGCATGCTGTGTCGAAATGTATCACTTTATCCGCCATTTGAAGCTATTAACGTGATTCTTCTACAGTATTTGAATGTTGAGGTAGATAAGGTAAGTTCTGTCCATCATTTCTCATATTGGCGATTATCAGGAAATGTACGCGTTCAAGGAAAATGGTTTACGTTATGTTCATCAACAACTTGACCAGTTCTAAGCCCATATAGGTCGCGCATTATCTTGTTGGAAGATTACCTTGGTACAGTACTGGTTCTAATATATTAGCAACAAATGAATTTAGTGTGTTTATACCATTACCTCGGGTATTAATCCAGTATGATGTCTTTGAACATACTACAATTGCATTTTTGGCGTTGAGGTCAAACAAAATCGTTTTGTCCCATTCGTGTAATCAATAGTGTCTTTCTTAGCATCACTGCGGTCTCATAGCCTTGTGTTCTTGTGTCAAACTAAAGCGAAAGGTGAATAGATTTAATTCTAAACCAAAGGAACGAACACGTCGATAAATGATTTTCATAGAGACTATCGCTAATTGCTGTTATCTGATCTGCGTTAACGACCCGCGATGCTTCCCAAGAATTTCGAATAGCATTATGACTTACGAGCTGTTATTTGCGCTTTGGTATAACTGGCATGTTCAGTGTCTCTACGTCGTATTTTTAAGTTTTCGTCTTGACACTCTCTTCACGTTCTTATCGCTGTAGGATATGACCACTATAGTCTTCTAGCAATTGCATGGAATGGTAATCTATCCTCAGGGAGACCAATAATTCCTCCTCTTTCAGAAGGCCTAACTTTCCGAAAATTAGTTCGTCTGTAAACTCGCTGGTAGTACAAAAAATTCCAAATATTTAAAGCTATAGCGATCAAATAGATTTAAAAAGATTTGTAAATAATATAGAGATACAACAAACAGCTGCATTTTCTGAATACGTTGATATTTTGCATTTAAATTTTAATCACCTGCTTATCTACAAAATTTTGACATTCTGCATCTACCCCTTATATGTGATATATTTAATTTGAAAATCTTGAATTTATGTATCGAATACTACTTTAAAATAATTTTGGACCGTAGAGGTTTTATGGCATAGCTTATTGATGTGATTAAATTAATTACTATATAATGCATTTCATTGAAGGACAATTTTAGATACTCGTTTCTAACATTCTTTAAAATAATTACAATTTGTAGAATCAACTTTGAAAGAGTTTTGCTCTATGATTCCCATTTTGATAAAAGCAGTGAAAGAAAACTATTATAAAAAACGGTTTAACAAATTATGTTATTTTGAGAACGAATATCCTATTTTAATTTGACATTTGTTTATGTTTACATTTCAGCTTGGATATGTTTATAATCATTTAATATCAACCAACATATCAGTTTTCCAAATATTTGCAAATGCCTTGTCATAATTACCATTAAGGAGTATTTAAATACTTTTTCAGTTGTTGCACACAAATGCCAGGTTATACACAGGGCGTCTGCGATCTAAAAAGCATTATTTAACACACGTGTACACAAGCCCTTTGCGAACATAAATCTGTAGGAATTTTTAATCTAACGTAAAAAAAGTTTTCGTACATTTTCGCATAAAAATCTATCATGGAAACAGACCTGTACCATACCTTTACCATGAAACGTACTTAAAAACATAAATATGGCTGTTTTTGTTGACACAGTATCAACTGTTTTAATAAAAACTAGTCGAACCTTTAAATCATCTAAGTTTGCTTGCAAATGGTAAAACCCTATTGCTTATTAATTATAATTATTTACGCATTATTTACTATAAACTTATTTGATAAATACCTTAAATTGGCATAAGTTTTATTTACATTAATTTGCAAGAAAGTAGTTTTTACTAAATGTAAATTACGCAAAATTTTAATGAAATTCATTTATCGTATAAATTTTTAACTATTTTCACAAAATTTCAATTGTACACAAGATAAGCAAGTGAAAATATTGATAATATGAAGATATTTATCAAAAACAATTTAACGCCATGTTAAAGCGATTTTGTAAAATTGAAAGTTATCCCTTTACAGCCTAAATTATTTTTAGTCTTTTGGCAATTTTAAGGAAGCAAATAAAACTTTTTAATTTAAACGGTAAATAACGTATCGGGTATTTATAATTACAATCGACTAATGATTATTCATCAATGGTGCTCCGAAATCGTATGCGTTCGTTCGGGGTTTCGGTCAGTAGCTAATGTTGTATAAGCCGACCAGCCATTTCTTGTTCAATGCAGCAGCCCAAATTAAAAAGCAGGGACGGGCTGAAAACTTTAATTTCAAATATTTCGAAAATTATGCAATTTAGACACATACTTTATAAGCGTTTTTTATTACGCATATTAAGATGTGTCTGCTGTTAAAGTAATGTCGCTTAAATTGCGGACACCCTGCATATAAGTAAACCTACCCGAAGTAAAATTAAAAATTTCATTTAATTGCAACGTCAAAACTACTTAAGAACGATTTTTAGGTATGATTACAAACGGTGCAAAAAGAAAACCATGAAATATATCAGTTCAATTTATTTTCTTCAACAATTGAAACCATTTTATACTAACAATTCCACTCCTTAATGCCTATATGCTATTTAAAACTGATAAAAACGCAGTGTTTTCAGATTAACAAATAACATTTATATGTACTTAACAATGACTTTAAATACAACTCGTTTTGGTAGTTTTTTGTCTGTGCAATTAATAATGTGTACTGGGAAATATGAAAGAAAAACGTAAAACTCAATCTAATAAGCCGTTATTAGTATATAATTTTGAATTTAATATTTATATTTTCGTTATTTGTTATTAAATGTTGATATTCGAATAAACCTTGTTTTGGGCTATTTTTTTTCAAGGGCCAAATCATTCATAAATCTCATTTGTAAAATTGTCTCCCCAAATACTACTCGAGGTTTTAATTGCTCAGGATAAACTTCTTAATTTAACACTCACGCTTAGTTGTTTCTAGCAATTTAGACTCGAACAGCTCAGTCAATTTGTTCTCGTCAATTTTTAAACAAGTGTGAGTGTAAAAAAAAACCTCTTGTGGGTATTACCCCCGAAAATTCTTAATTGAAGAAATTTGAATAAAGCTGCCTTGTAGGCAGAATTTGCAAGGTAGCGATTGAAGTGGTTGAACCAATTTATAAATGACAACATTTTTTTATGCTAGGTGTCAACGAAATAATTATACAACTTAAAGTTTTCAGGATTTTCAATATATAGTATGAACGCGGTACAATCAAATACTTGTATACGTAAAAGAGCAATTTTTCAACATCCATCCTTTTTCCAAAATTTAAGGTTTGCCTGAATATTACACCAAGTTTGTAATTTTAAAAATATTTTGGTCTAGTTGATCTGTTAGATATTTTACTTCTCGATTCTAGAGTACTGGTTCCAAACAATAAAGCAAAATGTTATCTTAAGTGTTTTTGAATCATTTTAATGTTCACGACTGCCCAAAAGGTACAAAACCGTCAATAATTACAGTCAAAAGTAGGTAAGTACAGTGAATAAGATTGCATAATAAACAAGAGAATTGAATCTTGATATTAATAAGAGTAAATATAAATATGTATAATCCACAATAGATTACTTCAAACTCCACGCACAGTAGCCAAATGAGAACTAATAAATTAAGATTTTTTACAGTGTGTCTCATAAGTATCTGATTACATTCAGGCACATTACTCATGGCAAAATAAACAAAAGGTCCTAATAACATTTTTTGATCGCGATTATTTGGCTTTTATTAATAGAAATGAAATTGGATAGTTGTTTTATAAACATTTTCGATCATTTAGCGTCATATCTTTGACCATAAATTCACAAACATGGCAAGGTCTCTCTAAAAGCTTAATTTAAATATGGTGGAAAATAATCGCGTGCACATTAACCGCTTGCACATATAATAACATTATCCAAACCAAATTGGGTATGCACATTCTTAAATTGCCTTTTCACTACAGACTTGTACTAGTAGCAACCACCGCTAAATTGCTGATGTTTTCCCTAGCCAACAGAACAAAATGCTAACCATAGGCGTGTATCTATATTTTACATATCGTCAGCCACACGAAAAAAACACGTACTCCATTTTCCATTTTATATATAACCCATCTTTGCAAGGTTGTAGTTTTTACTTAGACTAAAGATGCGAGGTATTCACACCTTAATTATCTAGTAGCACGTTTTCTAGGAGTTAATGCATTTTACCACAGATTCGCCATCAATAAGTACGCTGGATAGTTAAAATCTCATTTCCAGTAAATTATGGAGTTACGTGGTTTCTTGTGTGGCCAGCGATTTGTTTAATATTTTAATTATTTTCAATTGAAAAATATTATTGCTTTAATTTGCATGAAATGAAAAATGTTACAATTAATAATTTTTAGCAATAAATAAGTAAATTTAAGTTGCAATTCATCATTTTAATTGCCAATTATAAATGCCGTTTATATGTGACGCCTGTAGTAAAGTATTTATCTGGTAACTTCAGTATTAGTATTGATTTTGTTTATATAAAATCAATGGTATTAGTTAATTTTTATTTTCAGTACCGTCAATTTGTAAGTTTAAAAGGCCTATCTAGCTGTCTGTATTCTTTTTCGATAGCATAGTTTAACCATATGCTTGTAAAGCACGGCGTACAGGTAAATTATACTGATTAAAATTTTATTGGGCAAAATTTTGATTTATACTTGTTTGTGAAACTTCGAAAGTGTCAATATAACGCCAATGAAAATATTTTCATACTTTTGACTAAAAAACATCGATAACATCCCTATATTTAACAGAAATTAATATGTTAAAAGCCACAATCCATTTTAATGCGTTTAGGATACTTGTGTAAACATACAAATTCTCATTGAATTATCAAGATCTAAACACAAAAGGAGGGTTTAAACCATTATTGAACCTACATACATATTTTTATTATATTATTAACGTGTAACACATAAATGGATTAAATATAAATTTCTTGCATAATCGACCCATGTGTACTGTAAGCTTTTAAATTTATTATTCTTCTTTATAATTACTTAGGTAATTAATAATTCATTATACGTGTAGATTAGTTCAAATTCTTATCGTATAATGTTTATATTTAATGAATGTTAGGTGTCTTGTATAATTAATCTTAATTAATTTGTATTTTAAAATACATTGTGCATAATTTGCCTTGATTAGTAAACTAAAGCAAATTTAATATATTACAACATTTAATAATATACCGGGCATATCTCAAAAGTAAAGTACAATATCCTATTAAAACTTACGAAGCATAGCCAGCATGTTAAATCTTTGTTTCAATTTTTCTTTAGACTTAAGTAACATAAAAACCGAAAGTTTTAGTTTTTTATACTGATTTTACATGAACATTTTGTTTTTTAATTCAATTTTACCTAACGACTTTTTGAATTTCTTTTCGAATAATGTAAAATTAAATTTTAAAGATAAATTGATACTATTTATTAAAAACCTTGTAACTAATCCACAAAATGATAATGAAATTCAAATTTTAGTGAAGGATTTGCTACATTGAGAACTAACTTTGGATATTATGGCAACCATGTTACATTCTTGTTTATATTCCAATTGCATGACGTAATCTATTTTACTTTTTACTAGTATTGTTCAATATACATAGGTATATGAAACAAAACTAGAAACGAAGTAAATTCAAATACCTAATATTTTGTGATTCAACGGCATTCTTATTTTCGTCAATTATGCTAAACATCAGGAGAATTGCTTGAAAAAAAATACTTTTAATCTAAAACTTTCCATGTCAATTTATTTTGAAATAAATTTGTAACTATGTAACTATCTCTATCTCTCTCATATAACCTGGTCAAATTTACAGCTTCTCTACAGATTTACAAATTCCCCTTGGTCGTCCCCTATTTGGATAGTGTCTAAAAAGCTAGATGCTTATAAAATCATGTAGAGTCCATGCCTCTTAATAACCAACTACATTGAAAAGTTCATTACTACATTTACAACTTCATCATCATCGGAGAAGTGTGACTTCGTTTAGCCTGCATCATTATTTCCTCTCGTTTAATGTTTGGATCTGTGAGTAAAGTTTTTGGCTTCTTACTTTTTTCACATCATTTAAACTTGTGCGTCTATCTTAAAATTGAGAACACCACACTGACATTTATTTTCGTAAAGTTGCTTTATGAATTTCCATAACAAACAGGTTTCTCGCGTGTAAAAATCGAATGACAACATAATTCTAATAGCAAAAAATAAAGCTTACATGTTGAATGATTTGTAACATCAACATATAATTTTGTACACAAATGAAACATTGTTTTTATAGCAACACCCAACACGTAGTATATGAATAATAACAGTAGAGATACTATCAACGGAGAAAAATTATTCTATCTTATTTTTGGGACATGCTTCATACAATACAAATTAAAATTTGCTGACGTTTTTACTGTAACAAAATAGTTTTCAGTAAATTTAAAGTTTTTCAATGTTGATATGCAAGATACAATAATTATGTAAGCATACATATCAATTAATTGAACTAATTAATCAACAATCAATAAAACACTGATTAACTGACTAATTGTGATTTTGAACAAAAGGTTTAAAATTATTGCTTTCATTTAACAAAATTGGATCAAGATATCAGTCACTGTTGCTGTCGCCACGGTCTTGGTCTATATTATGAGTTGATCTTCAAATATTGAATAAAATAGCCAAGACATAAATCCACAACAATTTGATTGTCTATTTGAAGATCAACTCTCAACGTATGCCAGGACTATAGTGACGGTCACAATCACAGTTATTACGACCAATTCGCTATAAAGTTACTCGTGGGATCAGAACTTGAAGTTTTAAGTCTAAACAAAGCCTATTTTAGAGTAGTTTCAATGTCGTGTTCATAGAAACTAAACTCTAATGCCGCTTTGGATAAGATGTAAATTATTTTTTAAGAAATTTTTTATAATGGGCAAAAATTATTGGCGGCCAATAAATCATAAATTAACACTGGTACATTTTCAAGAAGCAAAGTAGCAATTACTAAGTCAACCATGACCACACCATTGGTATCGAAAAAACAATAAGCACTACCTTCTCTTTGGAAATGATCATTGTTGCCTTCTCTTTTTGGATCGTTTCAAACATTCAGTTAGCGATTTCTTCAATTTGACAGGAAATATTATATCCATTCTCTGCTCAATTGCGTAATTGCACACTACTTGTCCCTACAACAATTGCTCACAATCTACAATGTCTCATTTGCATCCGGAAATGTATAAGACGTTTACCTTGCATACACGCATCGTTCTTATAAGCATATCGCTATCAGATCGCCTGGTTTCGACACTTCATAATTACACCGCGTAGGTATAATCAAAAAATTTGTAATAATTAACAACCTGAGAGGCGCCAATGATAGATAATTATTAACAACAAATTGTGAAAATTTACATAAACTTTATAAATAATAATAGGTTAACGCTCGATAAGGACGAAGACTTGTCAATATAAAATTCAAAGGTCTTCTTCGCAGTACCTCAGGTATTATTTTAACCATCTAAAACAACCGCGAAGGGTTTAAACCAGGATTTCGCTAGGCAACCATATATATATTTTGGTTCAGCTTTTTGAGCTCTACAGTTTGCTGTCGGTTTCATCCTTTACTCTTATAACGTAAGTAACTATTAAAACAACGCACCGGAAGTAGCGTCGCCCCCACTCTGGGGACAGGCTACGGTCGAGCAACCATGGGGCATTTTCTTCGCCGCGATGAATACTAGCTGTTGTCAAACTTTCATACTTTACGAAATGCCTCAAGTGTTTTGACAGTCGCCGCTCCGCCTATTAGAGTAAAATCCCCGAATAACATTGGAAATAGTAGGTGTCGTAGTAGTGGAAATTTTAAACTTCAACCGATGCAAATTTTCAACATGTTTTCAAGCACACTTTTGATTTAAGGAAGCTACATAAGTAATATTCCGACTGATTAGACCCCCTCTCATGAAAAAGTTCATATAAACAGCGTGCAAAAATTCATCATAATTTCGCAAAGTTTCAATTGTCTATCGAAATCAACTTCGAAGTTCTTGTACGATTTGTACTAGGTAGTATTCATTTTCTACAGTTCCTTTTACAAAAGATTACTGATTGCGTGTTTTGTTTTTTTGCACTACTAATGAAATAATATCTTTAGCTGTATTTCCGTTCGTCGCTACTTTTGGACGTCCTCATTAAGGTAAATCAGAAATTCTTCTCTGATACCGTTGTAACTGTTTACAAACTTCTGAACAGGTTATTGATAAATCTAGATATCCATTCTTATTATTATCGTCAAAACCAATCATAATTAAAATTTTAATTCGCTCTCGTAATTTAAATGAGCCATTATACGAGGACTGCTTTTTATGTATTGCTAAGAACTAATAAGAACAAATGTTTACAGTTTAAAACTTTTTTATTGTTTTACAAAATTGTCGCCGTGTAATCGTTGCATTTCTATATACGTTGGAACCAATTTTTATAGCATTTTTTCGAAAACCAACATCCGCCTTTTCCGACGTCGAAAATAGTTATCCACGCAGTTTGTTCTTCACGTGTGGAAACAAAAAGAAATCGTTAGGGACCAAATTAAGACTATACAGTGGATGATTCATTAATTCGACGTTTTTAGTGCTGAAAAAACCAGTTATATGTATACATCGGTGGGTGATCGCACAATGATGGTGGAGAATAATCCGGGGTTCGTTTTTCTTATTCCTCCAAAGACTTCTGGCGAACAAATGGTTGTATACCATTCTGAATTGATTTCTACGATCTACTAAAGCAACGGTTGTGACATGTCCAGTTTCCGAAAAAACAGGCGACCATTTCCTTTGAGTACGAACAAGCTCATGGAAAACCCATATCGCCTACTGTTGTTCATTTTCGGACTCATACATACTTTTTGAAGCACCGCGATCGTATTCCTTGACCATTTATTTCGATCAATCAATACGAGCCTGTTTTTAAGCGATCGTTAACTTATGTGGTATCCAATGCGCACGCCACTTTTTTGCAGCTAAATATTCATGTAATCCCGAATATATACTAGTCACACTAATGTGCATGGATATTTGAATTTAACGAGAAGTCGCATGACAATCTCACTTTATCAGTTTGCGCACGACGTCAATGTTTACTGGCACCACAACCAATTTTTGGACGGCCTTCCTTAAATTCATTGAACCGACAATATACAGTGGCTCTGAGTAGGGCTTCATCACGAATAGTCGAAGTTGGTGGACGCACTCTTGTTTAAATAATCCATTTCTAAAGTCGTAAAAAATCATCGCACGGAAATGTTCATGAGTTAATTCCATGGTCACTTCAATAGCATTCAGGCAATGAAAGTAAAAGTTCAAGTAGAAACTAAAACTTTAAATATTCCAAGTTTAAGAAATCCATTTGAGCTTTGAATAGAAGATAACGGTGGCCATTTTCAACAATAACTGTAATTTTATTGGTATTAAGATAATATATTAAATTTATTTATTAATAAATTACAGCTTTGAAAGCACAAAGATTATGTCCGGCCAACACTAACAATTTTTAAACATGAGTAGAAGAACAATCAATTTGTGCATAGCCTACTTTGTTATTTTTGTTTGCAACTTGTTAAGCTCTCTCATAAAATAAAATAAAAAAAAATAGAACCAGTAAAAGAAGGGCTTTCCAAAAATATATTACTATAAAGGGCGCTGTATTTAAAAAAAAACTAAGGTATATTTTATATATATATATATATATATATATATATATATATATATATATATATAT
>JAHWXV010214549.1:0-22519 GCA_024586415.1 Phrixothrix hirtus | reverse complement strand
TAGCATCATTCCGGGAAGTCTTGCAATCTGTTAATTATTTGTTGTTCACGCTGTGTTATTTTTAATGCCTGTCAATATTACTTTATTTACTATAGATACAATAAGTATGTCTTTAATCTATTCTTTCCTTTACATATAACTAGCAATGTTAACATAAAAACGGTATTAATATTTTCAATCAAAAATATCGACAAGAATTGATAGCACAAAAAAATTTCTAAAAAATATTGATGATATTTAAACAGATCGTAAAGTAGAAAATTATTTTCAAGGATAAGATTTTACAGGAAAGTGACACCTGTAATCTTATGAACAATAAAGAAATGACGTTTTTCAATATCATTTCGTTAGAAATATTTGGAGCAATATATTTTTCCAAAAATTACTACTTTGCTTATGCAAGTAAAACAAGATAAAAGTAATTATGTTGCTACCTGACATTGTGACTATACAGCTAACAACAAACACTTTGCCGCCGCCTTTACGGCACCATAGTCCCATTCTTATTATATCCTATTTACTTTTCAAAAATGTTAAACTATAATATACAACTTCCTTAGGTGTTGTAAAATTACTACTTTACAACATAATAATTCTAGAAGATTAGTGTCTACGTACAATAGGATTTAAATCGAATAGGTAGATTCCAGTTGAAGGCTAAAAGATTACTTTTAAATTTATAGCATTCACTGCCTAATCCTAGATTACCTAAATATTTCATTTTAAATAAAAAGCCAATATTACTCTTAAATTAAACAATTTTGTTAGCTTGCAATCTTAGTACATATTTTGTTTCAAAAGTAAAGTTACTTCGAATTACAATTATCGATACCATTTTTTTTAAATTCATAACATACTAATAAACGACATGTAAAATGTATTAGTCTATATCGAATGAAATGATTTTAGCATTAAAAATATCTGGTAGTACAAAAAGTTGTTATATTATCTTCGAATGAACCATATTTGAGTAACATACAAGTTTTCGACGAGACGATTAACATCCTGTATTCTATAAATCGGTCTTAGGTCATATATATTTATTTATGTACAATGTTAGACATATGTACATACATACATATGTAGAGAGTGAGCGAAACTCGATGTCTCAGCTCTACTAGAAGAAAAAGAATAACGATAGAAAACACCTGAAAAGAAGTTCTTAAATGGGATTGAGTAAGATCCATTTTAAGCCAAATTTGCATATTTTTTCATGTTTTTAAACTGAGTCAATGACGTCATCGAATTTTTTCCCCTCAAACATACCTGTATTTTGACATATTTAAAAGAGCTAATTTTTTTAAACAAATTTTGTTAATAAAAAAATTTTCTATCTTTTTCCGTTAAAAAATTATAAGCAAATCTGTAGAAAAAAAAGTGTTATCTAAAGTTCGCAATTGTCACAAGTAGCTTTTGGAAAAAAATAACAAAGTCGCATCTGTCAATAATTAAACATTATTAATTATTATTATTAATTAGTATTAATTACTAATTTAACATTAAGAAACACAGAAAGAAACAAAGTATGTAGGCAATCACTATAACAAATTTTCAATGTTAGCACATCCTACTTCTTGATACTTATCCAATTTCTCTCACTGAAGCCTAGCGTACATTTCGTCAGATAGTTCGCCGCAAGCGTTTCTAATTGTTTCTTTTAAATGTTTCAAGTTACAGATGTTGTTTTGTAAATTTTATTTTTCAAAGTTCCCCACAAGATGAAGTCTAATGGCTTCAAGTCTGGTGATTTAGGCGCCCACTGTATCGGTCCATTTATACCCATCCAATTTTCTCCGCAAGTTTCATTTAAATATTGTTGGAAAGTTCTTGCTTGATGGGGTGGAGCTACGTCATGCTGGAAATACATGTTTGCTCACAACTGTAATGGTACATTTTCGAGAACTACGGCAAGTTGTTGTTGAAGAAATTGCAGATATCGCTTACTATGTAAAACTCCTTCCTAAAAATGTGGACCAATTAAATGTCGATTAATAATACTACATCAAACATTAATTCCGAAGTGCCTTTGATTTTCAATTGGATTGACAAAGTGAGTATTTTCAGTAGCCCAAAAATGTTCGTTTTTTTATTAAGCTCACCGTACTTACAAAAAGGCTTTCGTCCGTTCACCACACATACTGAAAAAAACCGATTATCATGATCTCTAGATTTTCCATCACTTGGGCAACATAATTAGTTCTTCGTTGTCTATGTTGATCTGACAAGTGTTCTAAGTTGTGAAGCTTATAATCGTGATAACCATTTTCTTTCAAAATTTTTTGTACCGAACTGTATCCTAAATTCAACTCATGATAGGCTTGCCGAATCAATTCCTTGGATGGTCTTCAAAATACTGCAAAAACATGGGCAACAGTATTGTTAGAATTGACCCTTTTAACAATTTTTTCTTCTTTTCGAGAAGAAAATGCCTCGTTATTTGCACGTAAATTTCGTTCCAATCTTGCAAATATTTTTAAGCTTGGAATAACACGTTCAGGGTATCTCTGTGCATATAACTGAACTGCTCTGCTAGGGCTTTTTTGAGATTCCCCATAAATTAGTGATATGCCGACTTTTTCGTTGTTCGTAAACATTTTAAAATTGAAATAACACTGAAACCATATTTGTCAACCATTAACTTAATTATTGACAGATGGAATTTTTCTATTTGTTTCCAAAGGCAAAATTTGCTTATAATTTTTTAACGGAAAAACGATGGAAATTTTTTTATTAACAAAATTTGTTTAGAAAAGTCAGCTCTTTTTAAATATGTCAAAATATAGGTATGTTTCAGGGAAAAAATTCGATGACGTCATTGCCTCAGTTTAAAAACATGAAAAAATATGCAAATTTGGCTTAAAATGGACCGTACTCAATCCCCTTTCCAGATTTTTTCTATCGTTTTTCTTTTTCTTCTAGTAGAGCTCAGGCATCGAGTTTCGCCACCCTGTACATAACAATTTCAGTAAATAAAATTTAACATTTTGTTTAAATATAGTGTTACATTTTTATGATTTCAGTTAGCCTGATTTTAGGGCTAGGTTTATAAATACCTTTCTTGCTACATATTCGCCTAAATTGGAATATGACTATTAAATTAAATAAATGATTCAAAAAATACAAAAGTGAATAGAATAATAACAAATAAACAACCAGCAGTAACAATAATTCACAGATATTATCCAAAACAGGTCCTCCCTGATTGATCATTAAGTAACCCAGACTTTAAACCTCCCGCTGCCATGGCTAATAATGTGATTTTATCTAAACAGACGTCGTATTTTATATAAGTACTTCCAAATTTACTGACAATTCCTTGTAGACAACATCCTTTAAAACGCCCATAGAAAAATCGCAATACATATATATAGGAATCTAACAGGTCATCTTATTGAGTCAGAAGTCTTAATCCATCTGACAGAAAAATTATGGTTTATACAATTTCTTATGTTAAAACCATTGTGTGGTTGGACACCGTCCTGCTGAAATATAATAAACTGTCGCATGTCCAAGTTTGGCAGCAGTGATTTTACATAAAGGAGTATATTTATGGAGCTTAGTATTCTGTAGCTTTGTGTTACCTCTATAAGTGTACACTCAAACTTCAAAAGTGTAGTCCCACCTTAGGGACTCAACTGATGCATAGAAATTGCGCCCCCACTATCAATTCGTAGATATTATTTATGGTTTCCATTAGACGTAAGAGAAACTAGTAATGTGTTGCTACGGTCATAATTGAATGGAACATAAAAATTTATTGTAATACTAGAATTTAAAATTATGTAAAAGAAAGCTTGAGTTAAGACGGTTGTGAAATTTAAAACGTTTTGGATTTATAAGAAATTCACCCTGACATGAGTCATTTATAAGATTAATGTTTGCTGCGTCGCTTAATTAGGCTTGCAATTCTTATTGATCACAACTGGTAGCATACCATCTAAATAAACAAGAGGCCAAACAATAAAATTAAAGAGTTTGAGTTGTTAAAATCAGGTAGTTACCACTTGTTGTTTCAAATATACCACTAATCTCACAAAGACATTTTTAACTGACTGTTAAATGTTGTAACGTACCACTAACATCACAAAGAAATTTCTACCTAGCTGTTAAATGTTGTAACAAACTAGTTAATTGGATTAAAAATTTATTAAATTATGATTATTTATTTACACGTATTCAACGTAAATACCAGGGCGGTCCGATAATTAAACGGTTTCCAAGAGATGGTACCACTGATCACCGAATGTATATCATTTCTGTCTAATACAATGGGTTAGTAGGCCGCATGAAAATTTCTACCTCTATATGTCATTTAGTTTATATTTGACAGCCGTAAAGCGAACAACTTGTTGATTGTGTTAAAATAATGGAAAGAAACGAATTTCGTGCATTGATTAAGCATTATCTTTTGCGTAGAAAAACCGCGTAAAAAACAAAGAAAAAGCTTGATAAATATTATGGTACATCTGTTCCAGCGAATTCAACTGTGATTTATTGATTTTCAGAATTTAAACGTGGTCGTACAAGTACAATTGGTGAACATCGTTCAGATCAACCAATTGAAGTGACCATCAAAGATATGATCGATAAAATCCATGATATCGTTTTGGAAGATCTACGAGTGAAAGTGTGTGAGATAGCTGACATCGTAAACATCTCAAAAGAACGCGTGGGTATCATTTTTCATGAATATTTACATATGAAAAAGTTGTCAGCAAGATGGGTACCACGTTTGTTGACAATCGAACAAAAACGCAATCATGTGGTCATTTACAAGCAATGTTTGACGATATTTCAACGTAATGCACATTCATAACCGTAGATGAAACATGAATTCACTACTACACACCTGAAACAAAACACAGCAATCAAGACAATGGGTTGAAGCTGGTTCAAATACACTGAACGAAGCAAAATGGGCTGTATCAGCTGGAAAGGCTTTAGCGACTATTTTTTGGGATACACAAGGTGTAATACTTCTCGATTACCTTAAAACGCAAAAAACAATCACTGGAGATTATTTTGTGGCATTACTGGACCGATTGCACGTTGAAATACAGAAAAAGCGACCACATTTCGCAAAAAAGAAGGTGATTTTGCATCATGACAACACACCAGCTCTCAGGTCATGCAAAACTCAACAGAAATTATGTTACGAATTGCTCCCACATCCACCATTTTCTCCTAATCCAGCTCCCTGTGACACATTCCTGTTCCCAAACCTGAAAAAATGGCTTGGTGGACGGAGATTCAAATAAACTGAGGAAGTTAAATGGGAAACTGATGCATATTTTCGAAGACTTGATAAATCGAACTACAAGGATGGTCTAATGTAATTGTGAAAACGTTGGACTAAGTGTATCGAGCTAAAAGGAGACTATGCCGAGAAATAAAATGAAATGTTAAAGAAAAAGTTGTGCTATCATGTTCAAACCGGCCATTTATCCCACCGCCCGCGTATCTACTTTACAGTACACTAATAGGAAATGCTCATATTTATATTTATTTATAACAGCTAATTAACAAAACCAAATTCTTAGTATAAAAACTAAAATTAAAACAATTTAAACGATTATTTATATAGCAATGGGAAATTCTGGCATCGTTCTAGATAAGTGAGGAACAAAATTAGTCAGAATACTGATGCAATAAAGTCCTATGCCATGGGTCATTGCTACGGCATCGAATTTGTTTAGATATCAAGTATAGTAATAAGCCGTTCGTGACTGCAGAAATAATTTTAGTTCTGTGGAACCCTTCCGAATGTTCTGAAATCTTCCACAAAATTATTGTTATTTCTAATTTTGTTACTCTGCACTCTCTTAAGACGGTTATGTCCCGTAACAGTGATATTGTAGTTTGCTCTTGCGATGGTCCCACCTTTGTTTTCAAATGTCGGAATTTTCACTGCCATTCATACTTACAGACCAATTTCTTTAATAAGTGGCCTTCTACAAATTTCTTCGTTAGTGAAATCCCTCTTGCAATCTACCTACACACCAGCATCTTGATATCGGTGTCTCAAAACACTACTTCCAACATGGACCGTACCACGCGCCCCATTAAGTTGCGTTCCACAAGACTTCATAACGTGGCTTCTGATGGGTTAAGGCCTTAGTGAGGAGGTGCTAATACTTCGCATACCTTGGAGGTGATGGCGCAGTAGGTGAAATACCTTCCCAAATTTCTAACTATTGCTGCTGTATTTCTTCTACATTGCCACACCTCTTTTAAATTCGACAACGCTGCTACAGGACAGTATTTAGTGACACTATGAGCCAATTAATACTTTTCTAGTTATTCAAACAGTGTCACCAAAGGGAACTTTGTGGCGTCCCGAATAGGTTGAGATAAATTCAGTAAATAATTGTCCACTGTTTTCGGCTTCTACGTTTTCTAACTGAACATGGTTCGCCCTTTTTCCACATTCTTGTTGTTACGGTTTTATATAACTCGCAGCATATGGGGATAACCAATTTCTGAGAATAACCTTGCAATTTCGGCAATTTCATTACTCAATATATTATATCAATGATCCCTTTAAAAACATTATACGGATCTTTATAACTTCGGAAATAAATCTCTCGTAATTGTTGAAGTTAGCACAACCAAACTAGATGATTGGGTTGCAGACGTCCCGATTTAGAACTTCCACCATATGGGATTTTATTTGATCACTGAAAATCTAGGTGTTATTGCGCACCCGCTCATGAATTGAATTTAGTTTTTTTTGAAGACCTTCGGCATATTCATTTCCAGTAGCTTCCTCCTCTAGAGGCCTGCTACCAAATTTTAAATCACTCGGTAGCCTAACTCTACCCCCAAAAACGCTCTAGCTGGAATCTCTTCTATCTTCTCGTTTATAGCTTACCGATATGCCATCAAGAAAAGATATAAATATTGCCCAATCTCTTTGATGTTCTGATACAATCTTTAGCAAATATTTACTCATACTTCAATTCATCTGTTCCACTATTCCGTTTGGTTATGGAGGAAGAACGGTTGTTCTGATCTTGCGTATTTTCGACAACTAGCAGTGGCTTTGGAATAAGGCTAACTCAAAATGTCTTCATTGGTCAGGATGTAATTCTAAATGAATTGCTAAGGGGCTAAATAGTTTTTCAATAACGTGTCGGCCACTGTAAATAGCGCTTTATTCAGCAAAACGTATGTTCATTTACTCAAATAGTTCATTGCAACGAAGATGTATATATTTCCTGCTTCAGTTTCCAGAAATGAACGAGCTACATCAATTTAAAATATCATATTTCCTCAGATTAAAACAATAAAACAGCGCTTGTGAAATGTCCATTATTATATTTCTTTAATATTTTTAATTACGACAATCTATGTTAACCCTTAAAAAAGGATGTAATCAGCCGAAAAGCGCTTCGGGTGTTTTATTTAAAAATATTAAATAAATATAATAGTGGACACTTCACCTTTGTGTTTTATTTTTAATCTAATAAAAACATTCCACCAAGTGCCTAACACCACATCGATTAATAGAATCATATTTCCTCGTCGGCACTTTTCGCTTTCGCAATGGAACATTACCAACAGCTTATATTACACAGTTTTGCTAGCATTTCTTAACATTATTCCTACAGTCTCTCTTATATAAACGTTGATGTACCTTTCCAAAAGTTTTCTTACTGCCACAGGCCAATCTGATGGACCATCATGCACTTGTCGCAAAACTCCCCCTACTCTGCCTTTCGGAACTAGCAACTGCATTCAACCAATTGGATTTCGAGTTCCTTAAACTGTATTAGCCATTTAATCGCAGTATGATCAGTTTTTAAAAAGAAATTACGTCCATAAAAATATTTATAACCAGGTTCAACATCTTTCATCATCGCTGGAAAATCTTTGCGTATAACACAGTTTGCTGCAATATCCAATTACTTTTTCTTGTCCACCTTGAATTTACGACAATACTGTACCGATGCCGACATGACCATCATCGCTATCTAAAAAAAATCTCCCTCCCATTCTGGGTATGGGTGCTGTTACTAAAGTCCGTATAAATATTCAAATGATTGCTAGCAGTTATTGTTTCATAAATGCAAGTATTCCACTGCAATAAATCTTGAAACATATTTTGTGATGTCTGCTAATCCAAGTACAAATCGACGATGGCAAATTTTTAACCCCAAAAAGCTTTACAGTTCATGTTTATTTTTGGTTGTGATCATTCTCGTACGGACTGAGTTTTCTCTTGGTCAGGTACCGCACCTTATTCAGAAAGCATATGACCCAGGTATTGCACTTTATTTTTGAACTGTAGATGTGCAGTTCAGTTCTTTAAAACGCATCTTGAAGAATCTTTTGGTGCTCATCGAAGGACTTGCTGGTAATTATTACACTGTCCAAGAATACTAGATACATTTGCTAAGATAAACCTCACAGTTTCAATTCCATTATCCTTTAAAACGTGACTGATGCATTGCACATCCTAAAGGGCGCCATGGTGTAGAGATCAGAGCCAATGGAAAATGCCGCTTTTTCCATGTGTCAAAACGGTGTGAAGCCGGAAAGGGTATCCAAAAGTGTCGTCAATTCTGGATACAGGGTAGCTATCCTCATTAATCACATTAGTCAAGTGACGTTAATCCACACAGAATCTAATAGTGCCCTTTTCCTCTTTAACAAGTACTACAGTCGGTATTGGACGGCTCTGTTACCCTTTGCAGGCAATGTCCTTGATTTCTTTTCGGTTTCCTCTCGTATGGATAAACGTAGACAGCTTAATCGTTGACGTACTGGTTTTGTAGCTCCAGTTCTTATTTTGTGCGCTATAATGTTTGTTATTTCCTTAAAACCGTCATCACTGGCAAATATGTCGGCGTATCGGATATATAGATCAATTGACTGGCTTTATTTATTTGCTTGTAGGATAAACCATTGTCCTAGAATTGGAGTGTTAAAGGCAGCTTAGGTAAATTCTTTATAGGCAGAAAAACTATTCTCACCGGTTTTCATGTAATATACCACACATGAAATAGGAGTATTGGTTTAGTGCTCTTCTTTAGAATAATTTGGAAGGCACTAACATTCATCAAGCGATTGGGTGTAGTTTTCTTGACTTTGATCAATACACTTACATCTAGAACACCACAGCGAATATTTATGTTGTTGCTTTCCAGAATTGGCCCATAATAATTATTTCGCTTATTGATGGTAAACCTACTTTTAGTGTTATTACTTTCTCGTCCAAAATTTTCGATGTCGAAATTTTGGTGGCATTAAACGTTTTGGGGCCTCCTGAGTCAGAAAAAGATGTTTTTAAAAATTGATCTGTCTGTCTGTCTTTGTGTGTGTGTGTGTGTGTGTGTGTGTGTGTGTGTGTGCATGTGTGCGTGTGTGCGTGTGTAAGTATGTGCGCGCGTGTGTGTGTGTGTGTGTGTGTGTGTGTGTGCGTATGTGCGTGTGTGCGTGTGTACACATGTGCGTATGTGCGTGTGTATGCATGTGCGTGTATGCGTACGTGCGTGCGTGCTTGCATGCACGTGCGCTTGCGTGCGCGCGCGCGTGCGTGCGTGCGTGCGTGCGTTCTTGCGTGCGCGTGTGTTTGTGTGAACAAAATATCTCGAAAACGAGAAGCCGTAGATAAATAAAATTTTATATTTGTATTTGTATCCATCCTCGCACACGACTGCAACAATTTCACTAAAATCCAATAACCGAAAGTAGCACTTTAGTCTAGTCATACTTGGTTTTTCGCGATTTCCTCGAAATCGGCTCTAACGATTTTTTAAAAATTTATTATGTAACGTTTCAGTCCTTACCGAAATGTGTATGGGGAATAAAGAACTTCCGTTCTACCCGGTGGTAGCTCTTAGTCGTGAGGGGTGGTTCTTCGTGTAGTCTGTACCCCCGCTTCGACGTTTCGGGTGGTCGAAGCAACGGTGAAATGGCTTTCTTGCGATGGAAGTCGTTTATGCTAAATGAAGTCGCTCGAACTTCAGTCTCGAAACGAACTTCTAGTTACTGTTCAATTCGGTCATCGGCGGAATTGAAAAGATATGCTATGACACTAATTTATTGACAAAATAAATAAGTAATTCTAACAGTGTAATTAAATAAACCAATTAATATTCATTAAAATTGAAATAACTCAAATATATCTGGAACTCAAAATTAAAATCACCATAAGTTGTAAATGAAAAGTATTAAGGTAGCAAACAAAGCAAATAAGAGCGTTCGCGTTCGTAAATTATATCGGAGTCCATATAAGACTCGAGATGGGCGTATCGTGAATCTACTGAGGCTTTGAAGCTGATAGTCGGCACAAGTTCCTAGACATACTTTTTGTTCCCCTGATACTCGTATATGAATGCACGGGATTGCTATATGCTTTGAGGTCTAGACAAACGGGCGTCGCTCCCATGCGGAACTCTCGGCGTAGTTAGTTCTGGGACGAACGGGGACAAGAGACTGGCGTGTACCCGTGACCAGAGATGCCACTCGATAGACGCCGACCGTCTTTGGTAAAATAGCGTCGTTAGTGAATCGCGACCTAGTCACTCATTTACTAACAACAGGCTACTTTACTTGGAGGAATGGTTTCGGTTCGACGTCGATGTGCGTCCGCTATTGTTACAACACAACGCCCAACGATGTCGACGGCGCTCGGTGTCGTTTCTGTAAACCGCAACCTAGCTACACATTTGCAAATGACAGGCGATTGCGTTCAGTGAATGGTCTCGGATCGGCGTCAATGTACGTTTGCTATTGTTATAACTCAACGCACAACGACGTTGACGGCGCTCGGCGTCGTTTCTGTAAATCGCAACATAGCTACACATTTACAAACGACAGGCGGGTATGTTCGGTGTATGATCTCGGATCGGCGTTGATGTGCGTCCGCTATCGTTACAACACAACGCACAACGATATCGACCGCACTCGGCGTCGTTCACAGCTAACTACTTAGCAATGTTGTTGTAAACGACTTGGTGGCGATCTGGTGTATGGTTTTGGGACACGACTTCATAGCATACAGAGTTCCCAACGGTTTTGATTCGTAATCGGGCGGTCCACAGGTGAGCAGTTCTTAGGAAGTTGCGTCGGTCCGGCTGTAAGAATTATTAACAAAATTAGCTTTACCGATGAGGAAACCTTTAGATGGAATTTGCACTAGGTAACGTCCCCTAGAGGGTCCCTATGAAGACTGAGTTTCGGTTTGTAAGATCGTCTTATTTATACTTAATTGGTATTCGCGTTCTTCGTTCTGCGAATACTAATTTAACTTGCTTTCTTTGTTTGCTATTGTAGTGATAGGGATAATGGCTGCATGTTTTAACCAATTCGATTGCGTAACACGATGTAATATTCTTAGTTAGTTATTTACTAATTAATTTATATTTCAATAATAGGAGATCGTTATTTCGGTTACTTGTGATTGATTATCAAAGCAATCTTGAGTAATTTCGGGCGGTAGCGAATCGTATCTACATCAGGTTGCGTAATATTATTTAATTGTTTTGATAATATTTGTACTGCAGCTTTTAATTAAGCAATTTTTCTACTATTAATTTTAAACTTAACTTAGACACTCGCGCACGGTACTTGATACTTTCTTAGAGTTTATGAAGTCCTTAATTCAATGTTCTTAATTACATTTCCGTATTTATGAATATAGCGAAAATGCGTAGAATTTTTAGGAATTCTTTTAGATCGCGTTTCGCGTTATTCTGTTGTTTCGTATAAACGTTACAATTATATTTCTTAGAGATTTAATGCACTTTTATATAATTAATACAATTTCTTAAAAAACGTCCGTAAAACGAGTAACCGGAAGTAGTTTTGCCATTAACTGTGACTAAAGTAACTATGAAACTGATAGTCCTAAATAAATGAAAAATTATAAATGAGATTCTAACTACCTTTGTATCCTAAATCAAGAATTTTGTTAGAATCGAATAACCGGAAGTACAACTTTATTTCTGTTATTTTTAAATATTTTCCGAATTATCGGTTTTTCGTGATTTTCTTAAAATCGGCTACAACGATTTTTTTAAAACTTATTTCGTTTCTTACCCATTTAATGGCCTTTCATATAGTTTAGGCCGTTTCTCCGAAACTTTTCCATAAATTGAGTAACGGAAAGTACCTACACCACTAATTTAAAATAAAATAACTATGAAACTAAAAGTCCTAGCTGAATGAAAATTTATATTTGTGGCCGAACCTGCATTGGCATGTCAAATGAAGAATTTGGTTAAAATCTAATAACCGGAAGTTCCACTTTATTTCTGGAATTTTTAGATATTTTCTGAATTTTCGTTTTTTGCGATTTTCCTGAAATCGGCTTTAATGATTTTTTTATAATTTAGTAAATTTATTGGTTACTTCATTCCGTTTTATATGAATTAAGCTGTATCTCTAACAAATTTTGGAAAGTCGAGTAACCGGAAGTACTTGGTGTATTAATTGCGAACAACATGTCTCAAAAACGAAATATGATATATGAATGAAATTGTATATTTACGTTTTTTATCTTCTGCACATGAGATGTCAAGAATTTAGGTAAAATCGAATAACCGGAAGTGCCACTTTATTCCTATGATTTTTATTTTGTTTGTGATTTTCTCAAAAACTGCTATAACTTTTATTTAAATGTGCTACGGTTATTATGTTTTTAATTCCCCTTTACGTGAATTTAACAGTTTTTCTGAAAAAATGTGTTGAAGCAATTTATCAGAGAAAATTTCTGGAGCTAAGCAATCTTTTCACTGTCCAGTAACTTGGATAGATGACCGTTACAATTAACGTTTCCAAAATAAACGTAGACAATAATACAATCATTTGTAGACACTATTGGCATATCTATTAGCGTAAGAGAAAGTCGTGTGTTGTTTCACGCCAGATGTTTTTTATATGTCTTCGTCATCAAATTATATGATGTGGTTCTTCAAGTCTAGAGCTAAGTTAAACATTACATCCATACCATGAGAACTTCTTCAATATCGACTACTAGTGTGCGATACGTAAACTTCCTACAACCCATTTCAATATCCGTAATAATTTCACTATCGGAGGTTGTACTGTTTCCTATAGCTGTACGTAGTGGCCACTGTAAAAGCAGTCATCTTTTATTTCCAACAATGTTTGGTTTCGTTGTTTTCCCTAGTCTTCGTTGCTCTGATATTCAGCAGCACTTGGCAATTCTTCCCTACCATTTTTCCATTAATGTATAGACTATCCGGTTTATGTTTTAACGAGACCACTTGGATGGTGCCTTCAGGGACATAGCTAGCAGAAATGATTATTCATCCCTAATATTGATCAATTCTAGTTTTCCTGGTGTTCTATATTATTAGCGGGAGGGTTGCAGCCTATTGACTAATTTCCTATATACGCGTGTGTTATCATTTTTCACAATTTACATCGTGCTCGTTGTCCTATTGGTATTTGTGCTTTAATTATACTTACTTACAAACTATCAGCACTAATTGTATCTTTCTCATTAGCATGTACACGATCATGGCTCTTCGATGCTTTTTGGCCCTTTCGGAATCATCAAGACCTTTCACAAACGCTTGAACCCGAATTTGTTCAATAAGCTGTACGATATGCTAATTTTCTGGGCGTGCGGGTTCAATTTTGAATTCTTGGGGGTGCTCTCCAATTTTGTGCACGTAATTCCTTAACTGGATACAGTAGACCTGTTAGAGATGTTCATCACCATATCGTATTTGTAATCTTGAAACAACACAATCAAAATTATTCTGCAATTCACCTGGTATGATTTGCAGAGTGACTAAAGCATCTCCATGTAGGGCCAGCATTAAGACAATTGCCTTTTCTTCAACGGGAATCCAATTGATGTTGCAGCTTCCACGAGCTATTTATGCTAATTGGCTCAAATCCTCGTATTACCTGGGTGCTTTCACGTATCACTTAGCACTTGCCATGCCATTCTCAGCAGCAGGCTGGTAAGGGGTCTGATGTGCATTGATTTCTGTTGATTGTTAACGAGGAATACAGGACACCTCCCTCTTAAGCATGCTGGATTGTTTATTTTCGATGAGGAGGATAAACTTCCGATGTAGTTCATCACGCTTCTTGGTCATACTTAGTTAACATTTCATTGGTAACGTCTTCTATTTCCTTTGTTGATTTATTTGCAACATTTCCTTGGAATTTAATTTGGCTTAATTTCAATTCTTCATTTAACGCGTTTTGACTTGATCTAATTTCTTCACGTAGTTTAGTTCTAATTTGCTATAATTTCTACCACTTCATCCTGCAATTTTGTCTGACTTAATTTAACTTATTCTTGTAATGCATTTTAGATCGATTTAATTTCATTTTGCAGTTTATTTTAATTTGTAGGTAATTTCTTCTTGCGATTTACTTTCATTTAGTTTGAATTCATCATTGAAAATATTTTGAACTGATTTAATTTCATCTTGTAATGTGCTTTGATTGGACTTCATTTATTCTTGTTTGGAATCCAATTTTGCTCTAATTTGGCTTGATTGACTTTAATTTCTTCCTGCATCTTTTGTAAAATTTTCATCAGCGACTCCATATCTTTATTAATACTTCTTGTATTAATAGCTTTAACATTTTTTCCTATTCTTTTGATTAAAGTGGAATATTCATTATTGGTAGTTCTAAACGTAGTTTTTTATTTTGCACCGAAAATAACAAAATGTATATGGTGTTATATTTAAAAAAATTAACTTGATGTCATTTCCGAATAAACCGGAAGTGTAAAAAACTAAAAGGTACTATCAACAAATTCTTTGACTTTATCCATATATGGTTGCCAATTTGGAAAACACCCTTTTTGAAAATAATGAAGGTAATTGACCATTCCCGGACTTTCTATTCGCATTGTGTATATGTATGCGTGTATATACAATTCGTTCGTAAAGTAGTGCATAAATTCTCTAAAAATTCAGGAAAAACTTTTAGGAAAAACGTTCGGAAACGTCAATTTTTATTTTTAAATGCGCATTTTTTTAAATAGCAAATATATATACAGGGTGATTCATGTAGGAAATATAATGTTATTGATGTTTTTTTTTGAATGGCAACCCCTATTTTTTATTCTAGAATTTGAGAGGGCGCATTTTTACGTACGGTAAGGTAATTTTGGATATAGGTTACACAATACATTTTTTTAAAAAACCAACCTTAAAGCTTTAAAATACTAAATCAGCTGTTTATCGGGTAACCTGGGCGATAATGTATATTATCGATAATTGTTTGGCTGCTGTAAATAATAAAAGCTTGCAATTAATTGTAATTCGTTAGATTAGTTGTTTGTGTGCTGTTTATTTAAAAGGTACATTTCATTTCTTGTTATTTAGTGAAAGCAGTGCATTTGGATTGTTTATTTTGTGATTACTATATTTTCTTATTTCTCTAAACATGTTTATGTTAAAGGAACGCCAAAGAATTGAAGTTCTTTGCATGATTGTCTATGGCGACAGGATGCGCACCCAAACTGAGGTAGTTAACTTATTCAATGCAAGTTATCATAATCTACCATCTATGAATATGGTAAGAAGAATTGAAACAAAATTCAGAGACTTTGGGCTTGTTCGTGATCTTCCTAAATCCGGTCGCCTTCAACACCAGAAGACGCGCAGCTAAATGTATTGTTGACAATGCAAAAAAATCATCACGCAACATTTAAGAGCACTGCGTCTACTTGTAATATGGCACCGTCTACTACTCGAAAAATTTTGAAAAAACAAAATGCCACCCTTATAAGGTAAGCCTACTTCATCAGCTGTCCGAAGACGATTTTGATCGGCGAAATCAATTTTCCGAGAAAATGCAACAGCTATGCAATAACGACATTAATTTGTAAAACGAATAATTTTTTTCTGACGAATCTATCTTTATGCTGAACGGCCATATCAATTGGCAAAGCTGTTGTTATTGGGCTGCAGAGAATCCTTGATAGATAATGGAGTGTCACACTCAACACCCTCAAAAAGTAATTTTGTGGTGCGGCATAGTCGACGGACGAATTCTGGGTCCTTATTTTTTGATGTAACTCTAACTAGTGCAAGATATTTGCATTTTCCTCGAGAGTACCTCATTCTTGCCCTAATCGTTCTATATACAGATCTAGAGAAACCATATATTCCGAGGAGTTATTTGTTATTTCAACAAAATGGAGCACTGCCCCATTATGCAGCACCTGCCCGCACTTATTTAGATAAGGTTTTTCCAAATCGTTGGATAGGAAGAAGACGGGTGATTGAGGGGCCAGCTAGATCTCCAGATTTGACGCGCCTCGATTAATTTTCGTGGGGATATTTGAAAAGTAAAATGTACGTTAATCGGCAGCTAATTTAAACGATGTATAAGCAAGACATACAACGTACACCTGCAGATGTGATTGAAAATGTTCAACAAGAATTTATTCATCGTCTTGGCTACTGTCAAGTTGCCAATGGTGCGCAATTTGAACATTTAATTTAGTTGTCATTTGAACTGTACATGATCAGTAAATTTGGTATTGTGAACTTTTAGGGTTGGTTTTTTAAGAAATTTTCTTATGTAAGCTATACCCAAAATTATCTGAGTACGTAAAAAAGTGCCCTTTCAAATTCTGGAATAGAAAAGTAGGGGTTGCTATTCAAAAAAAAACATCTATAACGTCATATCTCCTATATTAATCACCCTGTATATATGTTTTGTATTTAAAGATATGGGCATTTAAAAATAAAAATCGACATGTACAGCATTCTTCCTAAAAGTTCTTTCCTAAATTAGAAACAATAAAAACTTAGTGGAAAATTCTAGAATTTTCTGGCACCTTCCTTATAATAAAGCAGATGATGTAATCATCAATGCCTCATTGCGGTAACCGATATCTGTCAATTTAATTAGGTCAGTAATGAGTCATAAAGTTACAATTTGTTGCATCATTATTATTACTAATTTTATTCTTCACTAATCTAGAGCTTCTGGAGTTTTCCCTTTCTATAGGTAAAATTCCCTTAGTTTTAGTTTTTATTAGAATCTTGTACTATTAGTTACTGATGAACATAAATATAAATATACATAAATATAAACGTTGTTCTTAGAGTCTTATGAAATAAATATTTAAATAAATAAGTGTATATAAATGATTTAATGTTAGTGAATATAAATAAACATTTTAAAATAAAAACAATTAACTAGTTTCATTACAATATATATCGTAAATGCATTTTTAGAGTATGCAAGTTAATCCTGTCACACTTCTGTCAGAGATTTAATTGTCATTAGAGTAATTAAAACTACTTCAGCATCTACAAGGGTAAAATTCAAAATGATTTAGCGGTGGTAAATTAGGTAATATTGTATTGTGTGTTCATAAGTAACAACAGTTAAGCTACGATTTTGAATAAGAAAACTGTTAATTTTATTTTCTTCTACAACAAGTTTACTTTCCAGAGTTTATTGACAAATTTGAAACGATGGTGACTACCTGAACCTTACTACTAAAATTGCTTATTTAGATGATAATATTACCAACAGTAAATATTAAATAATTACAAACCGAATTAAGCGACGCAGCAAACACCAGTAATGCCTGATAAATGAAAATATCATACAAAAGCGGGAATTTTAAACTTTCTTTTGATTGTAACAACACGCGTATCCATCAATTAATAAATAAGTTATAGACTAGGAGGCAAAAAATATTGAACACGCCTCATATTAGGCTTTTCAATAAAATGAATAAATACTTACTGTTATTCTTATTGCAGGGATAACTGGTAGGTAAAGCTTTCAGTAATACTCCACCACGACACGCTTAGATACTCAAACAAAGAAGTTTGTCACAAATTGCGATAGGCTTGTTGCAGCGTGAGATGGTTAATCTTCAGCAAAGATTTGCAGTAGGGTTGCAGATTTGAAATTAATAATACGGTGTTCAAATTTTGAAAATCGCTTGTAGGGGGAGGGGGGCGATTCTTTGGCTAATTTTTAAGAAAAAGGGTTCGCATAAACGTATTTCTTAAACGACTTTGTTTTCAAGATGAAAAGTGTTGAAATCTTCAAAAAAGTCCATTTTTTTAAATATTTGCATTAGGCTTTGAAGTATTGCTTTCATATTTGATCAGTGTTAATACTACATAATGTAATATTTTTCTTGTCACCGTTAAGATATTTAAACTTTTATCACTGGCGTACATTATTTGACTCAATATTGCATATTTTTGTAAAATATGCACCAATATCTTTTGATAAAATTTGTAATTTTTCTTAAATCATCCTCAAAAGCTGAACAAAAGTTATTCCTTTGCTTTCTTGCTGTATGAAGTTATTTGCAAAAAAAAAGGGTACTTATAAGATGATAAACTGAGTGACCCCAATAGTAAGCACTTACACTACTAACACTTCAAGTTGTATATGTTTGATTACCACAGATAAACATAATTCAATAATTTAAAAAGAAGCTTTCTTAGTTTTGTAGTTATTATGTTTGAATTCGCGCCATGCAGGGCGCACTATTGCTAGATACCCCTAAATCTAACAAGGAAAGTACTTAAGGCGTCTCCCTGTAATCTTGATAATTTTAAAATATGTTGTAAACTAGTAAAATCTAAAATGCCTGTATTTGGTTTTATTGAAAGTGATTTGGTTTTAGGCGATGAAAATAAATCATAAAATTGAACATTGTTTGTTGGTCGCGACCGTTTAATTGGCTTACTTCAATTAATTAGCTGACCGAACGGTATCTAATTATTTATTTGCTTATATATGTATCTAGAGTTAACCGGCAACTAATTTCATTAGAGGTGGCTCTAATGTACAACTTAAATGACACATTGCCTTGTTACCTGGCTTACGTTGTGTTTAAAATCAAGCTTTGTTATTATTCACGAACAAATACAAAATGTAGATTTAAGTAAATTTATTAAATTCGAATTCAAATGTATATTATTTACATAACAAAATCAAACAATTAAAATAATAAAGAAAATAAAACAAGTATTTGCATTATTTAAATTCAATGATAATGAAAGCAGCTAATTTACGGCTACGATGTTTTATCTTACGAAACAAATTTATACATTTACAGTAAATCAAACATTTGTCAACGAATGGAACTGAAGAAAATACTAATGGTAATAATGCTAATAATATAAAAAATATAAATGAAGATGCTATAATAAGAGCTTCAAAAAAACTATTGTTTTACACCTCCCTTTATTATTAGAGAATGTATTGGAGTACTAGTTAAACCCTCATTAATGTTATTTAATTTATCACTAAAATCTAAAGCTTTTCCAGATCAGTGGAAAATTGCTAAAGTATGTCCAATTTCAAAGATTAATAATTATAGACCTATTTCAATTATATCAAATTTTACAGAATTATTTAAAATAGTTTTGTATAATAACATTTATCCTGCAATTAGCAATCATGGTTTCATAAATAAAAGATCAACTCAATCTTATGGTTTTTCCACAACTTATTTCGGAAGTTTTAGATAACCGAGGGTAAGTAGATATTTTATATACATACATTGCCAAAGCTTTCGATAGAATTGATCATTCTGTACTAATAACAAAACTTAATCGTTTTGGTTTTGACAAAGCATTAATAACATTATTTTGTTCTTATTTAAATAATAAATATCAATATCTAAATTATAGTGGTTTTAAATCAAAAATCTATCTAGATACATCGGGGGTGCCACAAGGATCAAACCTAGGACCATTGCTATTCATTATATTTGTTAATGATCTTAGTAATGTTATTAGATCATCCAAACTTCTATTTGCAGATGATCTCAAAATATTTTCAAAAATTAGTCAAAATGATTGTTACACAAAATGATATCAATATAGTACAAGAATGGTGACTAAAACATAAATTATCTCTGAATGCAAATAAATGTAAGGTGATGAAGTATACATGAAGTAAGTATCATATGATTTCCATTATAGTGTAAACAAAATTCACTTAGTAAATTGTGATGATATAGTAGATCTTGGGGTAACTTTTAATCCTAAACTTGGCTTTGTAAAGCATATTACTAATAAGGTAAATGAGGAAAGTAAGATTTATGGCCTTATTATTAAAAGTTGTAAACAGTTTAATAATATTCACACAGTAAAGCTGTTGTATTATGCATATGTAAAGTCTAAAGTTGAATATGCATCAATTATTTGAAATGCACATTACAGTTGCCATAAAAATAAAATTGAAAAAGTACAACGAAAATTTCTAAATTTTATACCTTTCTGAAGTGATGGTTACTATCCTGATAGGGGTATTCTTTATAATGTTCTAATGGAAAGATTTAATATTATTTCTTTAGATAAACGGAGAGCATGTGCACCTTTACCTTTCTTGTATAAACTTGTCCATAACAAAATCGACTATTCTGAGCTTTTTAATCAATTAAGTTATCATATTCCAAGGAAAAACGTTAAATTTTATAACCCTAGAGCTAAATCAAATCTTAGATTAAAGTCGCTCATATATGCCATGGGTAACAATTTTAACAAAATTTATAAATTTTGTGAATTAAATTATGACAAAGTAAAAACCATTATAAATATAGTTATAGAAAAATTTAATAACTAATATATTTGATAGATTTATTAGGTTATTGTAAATATAATCAGAAAAATTTGTAAATTTTAAGTGTAAATGATGTTTTGATGTTTACAATAATTCATTTATAAGAAATTTAGTTTAATTGTTCTGTTAATGGATTTCTGTTCAACAATAAACCTGTTATTATTATCATTATTATTAAAAAGGTTATTTTAATACTAAAGGATTACATTTTCTATCTAAAGGTTCTAACTGCCGGTTATCTGAATTTTAAACAAAAGAACTAAAAATGTAGCTCGGGCTAAACAGCTTTATTTAGATTTAAATCATTCAATTTCTTTAAATAGTAATTGAAAGTTTTTTGAGATTTCGGGTTTTGCGTCACTCCCGAAATTGAGTTATTTTATTAATTTGCAAGCTAACTTTTATATTGTAGTAGCAGATTTATTCAATTACCCCGCTGTTTGGTTCACAGGCTGATTCTTTGGAAATTATTTCTTTGGTTTAGAGTAGACTAATTGCCCCTTGTGTTCACAGGTGTAACAAGTTAAGTATAATTTGTTTCTTGCCTAAATTAGTCTAACGATTAGCTTGTAATCGGATCTTTGACTTTATTAACTTTGTTACTCATTGATTACATTGTAACAGTGCAGTGTTTCATCAATGCTGGCTAAACAGGAAAAGACAAATGTTTTTGGTAATTGCAGAGTATGCATAACCTTTTGACAGTTCGTTTATCTAAACGGTGGCTTGCATTGTAAGTTTAAACCAATGAGTATAAATCTTTTCACATTAATTTACATACATCGTGTCGTTAAATCAGAAATTAGTGTTGAAACTTATCTAGGGATGTCATCGCTAGAATTGCTAAGTTTCCTTGAAAATTTTAAATATGCTTTCTATTGAGATGGTCATGTTCGACCTTGGCTTTTCACATTTGTTTAAAAAATCTACTGATTTATATCGTTTTAATAGTTTAACGTAAAAGGCTATTACAAGTTAATTTACATTACTTGTCTTAAAAATTTTTATATGTACAATTTTATCTATTCTTAGACATGTTGGTGTGAATTAATATTTTTATTTTAATGTGACATCAACAACATGTATTGACCCACATTGGCAGTTTCATATATACTAATACTCCGATTCGATTGAAACAAAACGCTAAAATGTTCGTCTTCGTGTTAAACAAAAACTTAATTTCTCTCAATGCTCTTGTCTTATTTTGACAGTGAGAATACTCTTACGCATTTATAATTTAGCATGAATTTAAACGTTGATTGCATTACATCTTATACAATTATAATAAGTTATGAGGGAATAAATAATTCTCTTCTAACAAAGTGTTAAAAATTGGGAAGAAACGGTATAGTACTTGATTGGGTAATAAAGATACCATGCATTAAGTGAAAGGGATGTAAATCTTCAAGGGAAAATAGAATATCTCTCCTCAATTATATATACTGTTCATTTATGACCAAAATACAAGAAATACCTAAAGATTATTTTTCTACTATCTAAGCGAAATCTAGGATGTTCAACCCTAATTTTAGGTCTTCTTAGGGAGGAAACTAGTGATCTTTGTCTATTACTTAGGGCGTAGGAAAATACTGTTTCACCTTAATTGGTCATATAACTCATAATTGCAGGTCAAATAAGCACCTGTGTTAAAGATCATTTTGGATTTACGCTTAGCTTAAATAGATTTATATATAAAAGATTTATATTTAATTTTGAATGCTTGTCAATATTTTGTGAGAAGATAATTGCACTTAATATTGTTTGTAATAAATTCTCCAATTAATTTGTGCATAATTTTTGGATAAGACGGGGACAAACGAAAATTTCAAAGGAGTATTCGTGGGCAGGCGATGCACAACAGAGAGGTATTGTGCTCTAAAACGTGGCCATAAATCAAAATTCTAAAAATGCACCCCCGCTCTTTAACTTGCGAGCAAATACAGGTAGATAACCGGCC
>JAHWXV010214538.1:0-13884 GCA_024586415.1 Phrixothrix hirtus | reverse complement strand
AGGAATTAACCTATAGGTCATATAACATTTTTTGATCGTACTGACCCAAGGAATATGTGGTATAAGTTTGTCGGTCGAGTCGTGGAACACCCTGTATATTGTTTTTGTCCGAAATGCATACTCGGTTTATCTGACGATGATTCCAATTAATGAAAATTTATGAATTCCCTGAATGTACTTTCACACAAAAAATATCATTTTACCTCTGAAGAGACTTTTCATACCAGGATGTCAAAAGGAGTGTCATTTTCGTAGGGAAACGAGTATAAAGTTTCATTTTTCCCGAAGGTGGACGGAAAATGTACTTTATTAACTTTTGTAATTCTATTAACTTGTTTAAACTCAAAGAATATTTTAAAAAGTTCCCTAATTATAAAATATAACGTATTAATTAGAATTTACATATTCTTCGATGATGTTATTGTTTTCAAGTTAAATAATAATACCCTAGGGCAAACTAAATTGCTCCATAATTAATTTATATTATGCATACATTGTACAAAATTGTAAATGATTCATTATAACAAGCTTAATTTTAACAATGTGTTTAGTTATCTAGAAATAACGTTTGTTACCTAATATCTTACATTATTATATTTCATAACCGTTATACGGTTCTGAATTGATAGCGTGTTATTCAAGTATCAACTAGAGGATTTTGCAGGTTTCTAGTTATTAATTTTACATAATTTACCAAAAATATACCTCTATCTTTTAAAATAAATTCATATTTACACCGTAGAATATTAATAATTACAATCAACAAATGCAAATTGATTTTGATGTTCCAGTTTATCCAATAAAAGTTTCCCTAGTGAACTTAATGATTCAGTTAATTACTAATCAAATATTTTATAATAATTTGTCAATTTATCAAAATTATGAATTATATTAGGTGCTATTGTAATAAAATATCAGTTATTCGACCCTTTCTAAGATCGTATTCCTCAATAATCTTACAGGAAACATCTCCAGTACCCCGGCCCCTGCGCATTTCATGAAATTTGGATATGTTGTAGATAACTAAAATATAAGAGACCCATATTTTTTTAATTGCCGTAATTCAGTTTCCAGTGATAAAAATCACCCCTAAAGTTGAACCTGTTTTGGCCAAATTGAGGATTTTACAGAGAATGAGTAGGCTGATTTTAATAAAATATTCTCCATAATGATGAACAAAAACACGATCATTTTCATGCTGATATTTTACTGTAAGGGTAAAAGTTACCCCTGAGAAGAATTAAAAGTAGAAAATGTACCCTCAATTACAAAGGATTTTTTTGAAAAAATATATGTTCTAGAGAAAACTATAACAAAATCGATGCGTTTACACGTAATGCTAAAAAACATTTGTAAACGACCTATACTAAGACTTTAAATCTATTTTAATACATTTTCTTATAAAAGTCGTTCACTTACGTATAGAATCTTGCTAATTTTGATTACATATTTAATCATGATGGGCTAAACCACCCGATTCATAAAGTGTCTTAAAATGAATAACGACAAACGTCAAATGACCATACTCGCACAAATATAAAGAACTCTTAATAAACTAGAACCCAAAAATTAACCTCTTTCAAGATATATCGCTAAAAGGAGCGGTTCTTGCGCTGATCTAAGTCTACAAGTCAAGCAAACTAATAACTAATATAATGTATATCGGTGTCTTTACTTAATTTAATAATGTAGATTATGCTTACAAAATATTGATATTACACTATTCCTTTTTTGGTCAATATAAACCACTCTTATACTACAAATGCACTAAACGTTAATTATAAGCAAAATTTTTACCCGTACTATTAAAAAATTACACATAGAGCTATTTACAAACCCATTTTATCGTATGTATACTAAAGGATGTTAATGTATGAAAATACAGAGTATTCTAACGGAACAGCTATCCTAGTTTCCTCGTAGGGAAAGCTTCCGTGAAAAAACTTTAAACCGATGTCTTGACAGCAATTTTTTATTTGTATATTTATTAGAATTAGATATAACAATAACAACTATAGTTGAGCTTTAGTTTGAGTTTAGAACATCGGTATGACTTAATAATTGACAATTTCCTATTGTATTGCAGATTACAGATACTTTATGATAGCAAAATTGAGGTAATAAATATTTAAATTTTGTGTATATTTAATTGGAAATAAAAATAATATAAAATTTATATACTAGTAACAACATAGTACTATCTATAATGGGTACACTATTTTTGGTAGTTTGATATACATACGTCAAAAAAGTGCTCGAAACGTAAGGAGCGTTTACACCATGAACATCGAATGATGGCAACGTTTGTGCAGCGTGGAACGTCACAATGAGTCTTACGGGAATCTCGAAAGCCAAATCAACAGGATTATCGAATGAGTCTGGTTTGTCTTAGCTGTATTCGCTTTTATACTAGCAGTACTTAAAAATGTGTTTGTATCTTTGTGTTGATAACCGATTGTGAACCAGAGATTGAAATTTGATAATGTTATTTCGTAATTGTAGATTAATATCAGAATAAATCAACAGTACGCTATCTAAGAGCTGCTAAACAAAGATTTTCCAAATCCTGAATCCAAATAGAAGTTGTATTTCTCAATGTCTCAATTCGTATTGTTTTAGAATTCACATTTTTATTAAGGAAGATCACTTCTGCAACGACTTCTGAACAGTGACCACTCCAGGAGTAGACAAATAACACGGGGGAAACTTGGGGATGTTTCCTTGTAGTTGTAAGTTGTAATATTTCTCTTATCTTAGGGCATAGATACAAATTTCTCCTTTATTTAATATCACCTAGGTAAGCTAGGTTACAGAAATGTATCAATACATTTTCGGCCATATAATCGATTTCATAATTGAATAACTGGATTTTAAATGATTTAGCAAATTCTCTCGTTACATGCACAACAGCTACAGCTATGGTACGGGAATTTCAGAAGATAGTCGACAAATAACACATTATCCTTCAAAACCCCAACCTGCTATTCATATTAAACCGGCAATGATATGGAAACCTTAAGGGTGAGCTTAAAGTAATCACAAACCCTTCGCCGTAAATCGGGGCATGTCGCATATGCTTCCTAATTCATTCTAGAAGTGGCAATTCCCATTATTCCCTCCACGAATAAATTGGTATTTCACCCACAGCTGTTCCTGCATTTTCATTCGCGTCCCACCTTACGAATTATAAAACTTATCCACGGCAGCTAAGGTAGCACTTCATAACCTAACTTATTTCCACAGTACTTCACTTGTAAGGTTCTCTTGTAATTTCAGATTGTTCGGTTTATATTCTTATAAGATTTACGGTCATTTAGTTTTGTATGGGGAAGAACGTTGGACATCTCTTGTTAAACGATGGATTTGTCGTGGGTTGGTTTATTTTATATTTTCACTTTACATGTTATTCAGTAAACTTTTTTGATAAAAGATCTAATTACACTAAAACGCTACATTTAGCCACTTGTTGTCATGACTAAGTGGACACTTTTAATTTCATTGAATTAAAATTGTACGTTAGCCTAAGGGAGATAAAGTAGATTTAATTAATCCCGCATAAACAAAGTAAATCCGTGACAATAACAAAAATTAACAAATTAAAATTAAATATTGCTATAGCGCTGTGCAAATAAAATTTAAATAGCATTTGTCGTGAAGCATGTATTGATAAATCGAATTAACTGTCTAAGTCAAAATCATGCAATTTTACTTTCTTCGATCTTTTTTATTTCAAAATTTTCGGAAGTGCAAAAAATAATGTATACACAGACTGAAGCGCTATTTAATTCCTCGAGAGATTATTTCGTTCGCTTAAAGAATAAACTTCCTTTCTCGGGATTAAAAGACGCACTTTAGACGCTTGGTATATAATAGCATATTATATACTAAGGGACTAAAGTGCCCTTTTAATCCCGCGAGTGAATCGAAAAACACTTTAGTCCTTTGGTATATACGTTATTTTTTGCACTTTTGAATAATTTAAAATCAAAAAAGTCAAAGAAAGTAAAATTGCACGATTTTGATATTGAAAGCTCATTTAATGTATCAACTTATACTTCACAACAACTTCTATTTAAATTATATTTGTGAAGCGCTATAGTAACGCTTTTAATATTATCCAATTCTAATTGGTTAATTTCTGTTATTGCCTTGGATTTGCTTTCTTTATGTGGAATTTAAAGTACTCTAATTCCCTTGGGAATTAAAATAAAATTTTAATCCCTTCAAATTAAAAATCTCGCTTTAGTCTTGGAAACAAGTGACCAAAGTTGACGGTTTACTCCAGAAAGTGCAGAACACTCTACTTTCACTTGACCATATAAAAATATTTATTTTGGTGCACGTTGGGTCGTTTACCTAGATACTCTAAAAGTGAATTATATTCTAGGTGATTTATATATTAGCACTATATACATATATCTAAAATCTGGTGAACTATCTAATTAATTTAGTTTTACAGCGTTTAGTGGATTTCGAATATCGAGCTGTAAAGTGTGATATTTGTTTAATTATGTACCTCCCAATTACATGTATTTTAATTAAAACGTGTGTGTACCCAAAATATTTTATAACTGCGATTGCTACTTTTAAGGTAAGTGATTCTGTTTGTAACGAATTTGGAGCGACATTAGGTTTTATTGATCTTATATTCAGACAAGCAGATTCGAGTAGATTTTGACGACTTGCAGCTATAGATACTTTAAACTCAGTTCAGAGCGTAGTTCAAGGAGATATATAGATTTACTGATTATATTCAAACAGGTGACAGTATCAGGAAGGTATGACGATGAATTGTAGGTTACTTTCGCGAAAGGAGTATAGAGAAATTAATCAAGTAGCTGTAGTTAAACCAATACGAACCCGATTCTGATTTTAATGTTTTGTAAATTCGGGATATTTATATATTTATCTGTAATCTAAAATCAAGTGACGTCATGGCCTTTACCTTCAAATTTCAATGCTTTGCTAATGTTACAAACTTTCCTAGATTTAATCACGTATACATTTACTTTATTCTTCCCTAATTACAACTTTATTATGTTTTCCTAATTAATGAACATATATTTCAATAATGCTAACGGTTATAACTTTATATATTTTATCTACAGGTTGTTTCTTAATTATTTTTCGGTTTTATCCCCAGTAATAATCATGGATGTTTTTAGTTATAATTAAATATTTCTTGTAATAACTTTAGATAATAGAAATTGAAACCATCGTTTATAAGTGAAAAGTTACGGACTAAACTAACATTTCATTAGTTAGGTAAGACTAGCTATAATATAGATGTCACCCAAACCCTAACCCTGCAACTTAACTGTGCTATGCATAACTATAAGTTTGTTACGATTGACCAATAAAAAGTACAACAAACAAATAAAATTCAGGAATTGTCTAATCTAGAGTCTGTTTTCAGGAATATAGTCAATGGATTGTTTTAATTAGAGCATTGTCGTTAAATTCAAATAATCCCAATTCCTACACCTTTAACTAAATTATATGGTATAGGAATAACTGAGCACTTTCAGTCACCTTGTTTCTCTAATGATAACTTATTAGCACAATTAAAATAGATGTAGAGCTAATTTAGTTCCGTATTTAAAGGACTTTTAATTATTAAAGATACCACGACCATGTTATTCTCATTTATATTTTAGTTTCAGCAGGATTGAATTGTGAATCTTTATGAGGGTAACTGTTCTAAAGAGAAATTCTAAAATGAGTGGTGGTGAAATAAGTACTGTCTTGCTTTGTTGTAGGAGATAAACGGAAGCTAGTAGTCGACGTCGTTGCGAGGTAACTGGTACAGAATCCTAAGATCGATTTCTTTGACAGCTGATCTCAAATAAAAATATGAGCTATAAAATAAAAGCTATGTTTCTTTCGATGACAATAATATACCGAGGCGCTGTTGCTTAAGAGACACCATCAGAATCGCGCTCTTATGCTGCTTTAACCTACAGACACCAAACATCCAGGACGATCTACTCGAAAAACTTATTTGCACTATTCTGTACACTATCGCGCTGTTAGCATCAGGATAATATGCTCATTGGTATATCATTGGTGTATACGTTGCCAATAAATCTGTGAAATTTAGATAGGCACGCCGCTGGGCGTCCAAATTTAGTCAAATGCTTTCAATTTCTCTACCTAAAGGTTCGTATCCGTTCAAACCAATTCCGCTTATTTTATTTATCTTAAAACGATCTATAGAAACTCCCTTATGCTGCCTAAATGTTACTTATTTATTGAATTGTTATAAACCCATTTAATTCTGGTTAGCTTAAAACAATTTTTAAGGATTCCTTTTATATAATTCAATTCCTTTTGGAAGTTTCATTTATGAAGGTTGAATTTTATTCAAGTGTATATTTATAATCTTTATAAATATTGTAACAAGGAAATTCTAAGTACTTAACTAAAATCGACTGCAGTTAATTTACAATTACTAAAATACCACATTATAATTCTTTAACGTAATTTTATTTATAACTTGCACTAGTAGCGTCTGGGGCTCTTTAATGGTTACTAGAAAATCAAGCAATTTTAAGAGTGAGTTAAGAAGGTCGAATCGTATATACAAAAATGAAGGACTTAATGCTTCTTTATCCGCTTCTGCGCAAATTAAAAGCTTATGTTCAGACAATCATCGCGTACAGACGAGTTTTAAACTCGTACCTGACTTTCGGAAAATTATTTTAGTTTGGAAGGATGTAGTACGTTAAAAGATTATTAAGGTAACTGGTAGAAGTATCCTTTTTTAAATCTCGTATTTTCTAGGACTCGAAATCAAAAAGGTATCTGATAACGTCGCTTTCTGAATACATCGATTTTGATACATCGTTAAGGAGATCACTATCGCCCTATTTACAAAAAGAATTAATCACTTCGCCCTGTAAGTCTTTTCTATCCCAAATCCGCTATCTTGGGTCAAAGAATTTGAGATTATCGTCGATCAATTATTAACTATATTTCAGCGTATATGATGTACACTTTCCGGTGCCTAGTCATGAATTTATCAAAGTAACTGTTTTTAACCTAAACCTTTTCTGTGTACTACATAGGTTTAATTATTTACCGCATAACTTTTATAATCAAACTATCACCTTAGCCAAAGTATTGTGAAGTAAATCGAAATATGTAATTGAGCTCAAAAAGCGTTCTTCATCTGTTTGCTTATAATTTGTTCTATATTTGGTAAGGATGTAACGATTAGAGGGAACTGCCTTTAGCCTCTTTTTCCGTGTCACATGCATAACTAGCTCACGTTTGAGTCATTAATAGCTCACGTCTCCCGTCATTATTTTTTTAAGTTAATTATAAAAATTGATTATTTTGCTTATCTTTGCTTACTTGTATTGGTCTGAAAGTCATTTATATGTTTTTGTAAATGCATTAATTTCACCTTCCATTTAGTTCAATTTACCGTCAATAATTAATTCGACAAGTTATAATTTATTTAATATACGAGAGGTAAATCACATAATTTCCTCGATTTAAATTACGGGTATATGTTTGTGAGAAACCTTGAAGTCTAGTTAATTCATATTCATGCAAACACCGGTTGGGTTCAAAAAGAATTCAATCGTCAAATTATAACAGTTACTTTAGGTCCACTTTTTGGACAATAATGATCATTAAGTCTCACAATCACAAATATAATAACGTACTTATATATACTGAAAGTCAAAAGAACCATTTACATTATGGAAATGCAATTAGCATTTTTAATACTAGCTTATTAAGCCTCATAAACTATGCCGCCTCTTGTAGAACACCTGTTCGGCTTCAAGTAAGACAACTCACCATGTTATATACAGAATGCATCAATACATCATGAACAGCTGCGACTGGAACTGGTGGCACCCGAATTATTGATTCCTTCTTGCCCGTTATGGTTTTCGAACGCTATATTCTCGTCAAGGCATTCTGAATCCGCTCTAATAACTTACTAGTGTTGCGATACACCCCCTCTTATATTGCCGGTTTCGTAATGGTATTTTAACACGTGACTACGTTCGAGAAATGGGAACTGTAGTTATCGCCAGCACGTTGTAACATTTTAAAATATGAAACGTTAATTTATTGCCAGATGTACCCCCCAATGAAGGTATATACAATATAATGGGTAAACGGTTATTAGGTTTGCAGAGATATCAATAGTGTTCTTGAGAAACCCTTCCAGGAAAATACATCTTCGTTGTATTCAATCAATTTCTAGATGTATCATCGAGCGTATAAGAATAAATTAAAGATCTACGCTTTACTAAAAGTACCGCTTCAGTTTTATATACGAAGGTCATTTGGAAAGTAAAGAAAATTTTTTTCTACAAAAAGTATTATTGGATATTTTGAAACAAACCTTTATTTTGCATACAATTTGATGTCTAAGATACTTTTCCACATAGTCACCCTTCAAATTACTGTTTCACCAGCTTGTCTATGTCGTCTGCATACTCAATTCCTGCCAAGTTGTTGAACCACTGACTAACACCTTCTTTAAGTTCATCATCACTTGCGTAGTGATTTTCACCTAAGAAGTTTTTTAATTTGGTGAATAAGTAATAATTACTTGGGACTAAGTCCAGGCTGTATGATGGATGTTCAAATATTTCCCACACAAACCGCTGAAGCAAATCATGTGTAATTGCAGCTGGATGCGATCGTGCATTATCGTAAAAGAAAATAGTTCCGCTGGTCAGCATTCCGCTTTGAATGACGCAATGGAGTCAGTGAAGTAGCCGACAGTATGCGGCTGTATTTATGGTCTCACCTCTAGGCACATAGTGGATGAATAAGACACCCTTACATTCCCAAAACACCGTAGGCATAATCTTTCTGGTGCTTCTTGAATGGAAACCGCTACGCAAGTGATGATGAACTTAAAGAAGCCAGTAGTTGCTGGCTAAACAACTTGGCGGCAATTGAGTATGCAGACGGTATAGAAAAGCTATTGAAACGGTACGACAAGTGCTTAAATTTGAAGGGTGGCTATGTAGAAAAGTAGCTTAGCTATCAAATTATATGTAAAATAAAGGTTTATTTCTTATATCCAATAATAATTTCTGTAAGAAAAAACGTTCTTTACTTTCCGAATGACCCTTGTATTTTAGTTTGAAATCCTAATTGTTTGTTACTTACTCTTAAATAAATGATTATCTCAAATATTATCAAAGTATATGTGATACTTTTAGATTTTGTAACTTCAATGAAACGCAGAATAACTTTTCATAAAATCATTCAATTGCCATGTGGTTATTCAACGGGGGCTTTCTATTAGTCCGATCAAAAGTTTCTAGCCTTGAAATGCATACAAATATAAGGTACAACTTTTATTGATAACAATAAAACTTAGAATACTGCGAATTTCCCATTCTTATTTATAATATCTTCTATCTTTGTGATAACCCTTTATTTTCTTGTAGCGCGCAAAGGACATCAAAAATCGCGGACCAGAGAAAGCACCCAAACGAGCTGTACACGCTTTACACAATTAAATAAGGTACCTAATAAAAATCCTTAGATTCGTTGGAAACTTCACCAACTTATCTCATATCTATCAAAAAGAGTTAGTGCTCAAGTTATGGAATATTCGTTAATAAAGAATATCAATAGCTATAATTTAAATAAACCCAAACTTGGTACATATAGCTACAGATTAGTGATATTAAGATTAATATTTGCAAGGATATCAAATGTTAGTTGTAGAAATTTCTGAAGTGTGCGAAATGTAAAAATAAAAAATAATAGATATTTTGAAGCTAAGGCAAGAGAATAAATTAAGGTTTAAAAAACTATAGGAATTAGTGGTTAAATAAATATAAATAAATATAGAATATAAAAAATTCCATAAAAGCTTTATAGTTAAATATTTATAATTCTCAAATGACCGGGAGGATTTTTTAAATCTTGATAGTTTATTTGGTACCAGATAAAGTACCCTATAAAGAATTCCATAAAAGCTTTATAGTTAAATATTTGTAATTGTCAAATGATAGGGAGGATTTTTTAAATCTTGATAGTTTATTTGGTACCAGATAAAGTATCCTTAAATATTAACGGAAGACTCAATAAACAATTTAAAATTAAATGCAATAAAAACTAACTTCCCGAAATACTAATTTCTAAAGTGCTATAGTATATTACATACGAGGCCGAACGTATCTGATTTCTCTCTAGAGAGTAAAAATTAGTTCCTCGAGACCGTAAGGCCGAGGTGAACTATATCTCGAGAGAAATTATACATCCGCCAAGGTTTTTATACTATTTTGTTCAGAATCATTCAAAATATTCTTCAAAAGGTGACATTATCATAAAATTAATGACAAGCATTCGTTAATTTTTGACACTTGCTGCCATTAGTAACGAGTATGGTTATAATATACGTAGTAAATCCAAAATAGCAATTGTTACTATAGATTTTCCGGGTGGAAAGTAAGCACTTTCCAACCGGTTGGAAAGTAAATCGGTAAACAATTGCTCATATTTTCGAATCTCTAAAAAACTCGAAAACAGTACATTACTATATGATTGTGAATAAACAAAATTTTAAAAGCTGACTTACAAGCTTTTACAAATAAATACACTATTTTATAATAGGGAATAAAAAATTTATCAAACAGCATAAATGAATTAAGCTAAAGTTTAGATTGATAGAAAAGTAGCATTAATTAAAATGATAACCAATTTTTAATACTAAAGTATTAACGTGGATAAGGTTTTAAAGAATAAGTCATTAAATTTATATGTAGGATGCTATGCATGATTGAATTTATTTAGCGAATAAAACACATATTTAGGTTCAGTTTATAATAAAAACAAGATTTTTGATGAAATATTATATAATGTTCAAATTAAACAGCATTCTAGCTGCCTTTTTTACACGATCTGATGCAGATCAGGACACTTCAACGTACAAATATAATAAATTTCATATACAGAATTGTTTTGAAATAGATGTTGCAATGAAAATAGGCAACCCTTACTGTATTAGAATAGATACATTTTTAAGATTATTAAATCGCACCAAGCCCTTTTTTCAAAATTTTACAAATGAAAACATTTTAGGAACTGCTAACATTGCTCACTGAATTAATCTGTAAGACATTCAAGAAAACTACGAATGTATTTGCTGACATAAGAAATTAAAATAATATATCGAATTTCACTCTGTTTATTTACTAATAAATGGGTGCTGAAGGTTATTTAGTTTTTATTTATTAGCGCGACAAGTAACTTAGATATTGCATTTCTACAACCAATTTCTGCTTAACACTTGACCTTAGAATACTTATGACCCATTTTATCTTCTGTTAACAGCTGGTAGACTAAACGATACGGAATTTTCTTATTTAAATGAAAATTAAAAATAAATTTCATTGTGATTTAATGTTATTGTGTATAGGCGTTTAAAACATGTAAACATGCTATATGTAACCTATTATCATATGCATATGTATAATGCTTTTTGAATTTATAAACACTAAGAATTCTTTAAAAATAGCTGCAATAATTTAGAAAACATTAACAATTTTATGCTACCGCCTCTATTTGCTTATTGTATAAGAGTACGTACACACACAACACAAATAGCTCAATAGTTTAAGAATGTGCACAACTGCTAAGAAAATCTAAAAGTTTTTATTACCGGTCAAGAGAAAATGTTTTATTTTTTTTAATAACGCTTTTAATTCAAAAATAATGAAAAACAAATTAATTTTATGAAATAAGACGCATTTTATCTTGAAAGCGATAATAGCTTTAATAACGAAGATTTTTTCATTTTTTGTTAAATTTCACTTCCACAAAAACAGTCAAATTTAATATAACAACAGAATCCAGTTTTTTTTATCAATTGTAATTAGCCTGAATGTTTACCAATACACGGCGATGCCCGAATACAATGAACTGGAATGAGCTATAACATGAGTAAGATCGAAATAAACTGAGATGAAACTTCTGACTATAAATATTGCAAATTAGAGGTTCTTAAAAAGTTTTACAAGAATTGTCTAACTTCAAATGTACCTAAATCAAAGCTGTTTAATTGGTTAAAATTACTGAAACTGTTTCAAAGCAATCCTGTATTATGTATACAATTTTTGTAGCCAAACAAACGTGATAGGCCTAATGGATCGCGGTACTGTGGTACATCTAGGAAATTTTAGTGATTTTAATAAGAGTAGCTCATATATTACTACCCCCAACTGGTCTAGCATGTTCGCCTCTACACCCAAGCGTAATTGGTTCAAAACCGATCAAGGTCGGTAAATGTTTCAGCAGAGAAAAATTTAAAAAACCTGCCAGATAAAGAAGTAAAATCCTAGGTTCCGTGTCAATGTGATATTTGGCACGCTAAAAATTTCTACTTGCGCTGGAACTTCTTCAGATTAGGAAAACTTCTAGTAGACATGGGGACATGCCTACATAACAGTTGTGGTTCAAGAAGCCCAGGGGAATTTCCGCATCCCGAAGTCTTAGCCACCAAACAAACAAACAGACAAACAAAACCTCATATATTGACATAAAATTACAATCTGGAAAGGATTTGTACAGAAGTATAGGAATGGATTAAATTCTATTAAAATTTTAAACATGAATTAGAAAAAGGTTTAATATTAAATAAAGTGTTTTGCGTTCAAATTTAATGCAAATAATATTAAATGGAACTAACCTAAATAGTGTAACAATTTATTCGGTGGAGTTCAAAGTTTTTGAAGTATCTGTTAAACGATTTCGGATCTCATTTATAATCTGGTAGCGTCTCCCACAAATAAAATTTGCTACTGAACGAAAGCAGTTGGAATAGCTCTGGGCTGTATAAGTAAAAGCAGGGAGAGAAAGTGAAGACCAGCTCAGTTTTTGAATTTTTGTTGAGTACATATTGCACTACGTGTGATTGACATTACCATCTAAAAGAAGATATTCATCTCGAGGAAATAATGTCAATAGTAATGAGCGAAGATGGTAATGCATTTTTTCAGTGTACATTTAGGCCATCAGAAAGGAGTTTAAGGCGAATCTGCTCTGATGTTAAACTAATATATTGGCCTCTCTAAAGTCATTGATTTTGCAATTTTTAGTTACTAGCGAAAGTTCTACTTTTAAACGTGCAAGAAAATCCTGCACCAATCTGTCTTTTTGTTTTTTTTTATTTGACCGAGTTCGTGAGGAACTTCTCGATAAAGTTAATTAATATAGTCAAGTCTGCGCAAATATTGAACATTAGTCATTAAACCACAGCTTAAATGCAACGATAAATGGATTTTGTTTTAAATGTTGATTTCTCGATCATATCTAGATGCAATATAACTAAATCAATGCTAAGTGATCTGTCACAACATAATAAACCTTGAATATCTTCATTTACTTATTTAAATTTTTACAACCGCATTTATATGCGGATAAACTCATATTACCTAAATTTTTACTTGCACATGCATCTCGAGCAGACTGTTTTTACTTTTTCTTACCTTTATGAAATATAGTATAGAGAAAGTTATGTTTGGTCAAAACTTCGATCACCAGTTTTTTACAGATATACAGGTTTTCAAGCTTCCCAGGTTCGATAAACATGTTTTTAGAAATTAGCCTCTCTCTTTCTCTTTCTATCTCTCTCTCTCTCTCTCTCTGTGTATGTGTGTGTGTGTGTGTGTGTGCGTATGTGTGTGCGCGCGTGTGTGTGTGTATGTGTGTGTGTGCGCGTGTGTGTGTGTGCGGGTGGGTGTGTGCATGTGTGTGTGTGTGTGTGGGTGTGAGTGGGCGCGTGTGGGCGCGCGCGTGTGTGTGTGTGTGTGTGTGTGTGTGTGTGTGGGAGGGCGCGCGCGCGTGTGTGTGTGTGTGTGTGTGGGTGAGTGTATGTGTGTGTGCGTGTCTGTGTCT